>ML807239.1:34879-45813 GCA_009831015.1 Picea engelmannii
CATCTCACAAATTAATTTGACTAAGATCCATATTCGGCAATTTCTCCCCCTTAGGCACCTAGGGAAGAGAAACACTTGCCTTGGTACTTTATTTTAATTAAAAATTTAACAAAGAGGTTAATACCTCCCATAGATACCATAATATCAACACTCGCTCCTAGCTAGAGGTATTAAAGGCAATAGTCTTGAGCACAAATAGACCATTCAATCGGTAGCATCATCATAGCCACACAGGCTATCTCATGATCATGTAGATCAACTTACGAAAAACATCACCACTATCATTATCATCTGATAGCATCAACTGCATCATCTCTCAAGGCCATACTCCATCTAAGTAATCAGGCATGATGTTGAGTAAGTTACTCACTCAACAAAGTGATACAAGAACCATTCTTCTAATCCGGACATACGTCCTAGAAGAATAGTTGTCCCAACAAATGCTGAAAACCCTGTAATGGGCTACAAGGATCATTCTTCTAATATGGACCTACGTCCTAGAAAAATGTCACTCCTCCCATATGTTGAAAGCCACCCTATGGCTACATAGAATATTCCTATAGGAATGTCAGTCTCAAGCTATTTTATAATTGGGGCATATGTGCCATAGATATCAATCTCTACCCATATGCCTTAGAAAATATTGGTCCCATATCAACCACCCTAATCAGGATGTCATGTCCTTAGGAGGTGGACTATTCAACCTGATCAGGCCAATAACTGTGCCTCAGGAAAAAATATCAGTCCATGATACATCAATAATCTATCAACCTAGACCATTATCCACGGGGGGGAAGTCTGTCCACCAATAATTCGTTCTTCCATGACCATTCTCTTCCTAAATAATGTCTATCCATCAACACTTTGACTATCAATCTATTTGGAAATCATCTCCAACACTAGTGGTAGTCTCCATGGAAATCACATAGTAGCATACAACTTCTACAATTCCATCCAATAGAACACAATTGTGTCTATTCATAGTAGTATACAACTACTATCCAATACACAACCACTCCTAGTAGCACACTGCTACTAAGCAGTGACACACAATCACTTCCAGTGGATCACATCCACTAAAAAATCATACAACTAGTGTCCAGAGACATATAGTCTCTACAACAATCATATCATCTGATATCAACCTATATAAACAATATCATCATACAAACTAAGTCATTTGGGCCATTGTTCCACTCACATTTGTGAGATCTAGAAGAGCATCTACCCTCAGAAAGTTAAACATCAGCCATGGGCTATTTGGACTATTCTTCTCAAGCATAGAAGAATAATTGTCCCTGATTTATGAAACTAGACCATTCAACCTAACTGGGCCATTCTTTTGGCACTAATCACAGTGCAAACTGGAGAGAATGAGTCTACCATAGGGAATGATTTTCTCTTATTGTTGAACCTGGACCATTCAACCTAACTGGGCCATTATTCCAGCACTAATCACATTACAACCTGGAGAGAATGAGTTTGCCCTAGGGAATGACTGTTTGGACCATTTCCTAGGGAAATGACTATCCTGCACCAACCTCCTATATCAGACCATTCTTCGATGCTGCTCACAACTATGAACTTCAAAAGAATGACTTCCCAGAGTGGTGGACCATTCTTCTTGACCACTTCTCATAGTGACTACCAAGAAGAATGACTATCCTAGACCATTCCCACATATTGGCCATAAGGGGAATCATTGTCTATGGTACATCAACAATCTATCGAACCATTTTCATTATGAAAATGACTGTTTGTTTTGGACCATTTTCCAAACTGGAAAATGACTGTCCGTTAGAAATCTTGGACCACTTTCTGGACTGGAAAGTGACTATCCAACCTGGACCATTTTCCAAACTGGAAAATGATTTTCCATATATCAATAACATATCAGTGCTCCTTGCCAACCTGGGAGTGATCACTTCCCTTTCCAATAAGGAAGTTATCTCCACAAGTCCAACTTGTCCCTTAAGTACGTAAAATTTTAATCTTGGACATAGGCTTTACCAAAATATCTACTATTTGCTCATCAGTGGAGATATACCAGAGAACCACTTCTCCCCTTTGGAATTTATCATGGAGAAAATAGTACTTGATATCAATGTGATTCAACCTGTCATGGAACATCAGGTTGTCTGAGAGCTTCACACAACTCTGGCTATCACAATATATCATGGTCAAATCAAGCACCTAATCAAACAATCCAGAAACCAACTTACAGATCCAAACTGCTTCCATACAATCATCATAAGCTGCAATATAATATGCTTCTACAATGTTGAGTGAAACAAACTTCTATTTCCTGCTATCCGATGATATCGTGGCAAAGCTCAAGATGAAATGTATCCAAGAAGCACTTATTATGTTATCTGCACTCCCTTCCCAATCTGAATCGATAAATCCATGCAGTTGTATATCATAACTCAAAAATCTCATGAAGAGATTTCAAGGCATGCTTTGCATTTATTCAATTCCCATGGCTAAGTTCCACCTGGAACTATTTTCACATCAAAGAAAATATCTGATTGAGTATTCTCCAAGTAAATCAATGATCCATTCAATTGTTGATGCAGGGATGGGTCTACTGGATTAGAGTCTCTCAACTTCTTGAGATATGTCATCATGGGATTTTTCCATGGATTTTCAATCCATTATCCTGGACTTTAGAAGAACCATTTCAATACACTTCTTCTGTCATAGGAATTTTTCACCACGCTTTTGCTATACATGAGAGGTTTTGCATCAAATTGCTTGAATCCATACAAGGTCTTCTTCCATCTGCATACATGGGTCTATTTATGGTATACCTCAAAACCTTGAGGTTTCTCTACATATGCTTCTTCTTCAATTACTTTGTTGAGAAGAACATTCTTTACATCCATATGATGTAAACTCCAACCATGGATACTACAAAAGATATAATGGCTCAGGTAGAGGCATATTGGTTACTGGAACAAGTTGTCATCATAGTCTTCTCCCTCCTTTTGGGAGAACCCTCTAGCCCTGAATCTCACCTTATATCTATCAAAGCTTCGATTTATAGGTCTTCACGGATTCTTCAATGGACCATATCATTGGGGATTAGCTCCCTCCTAATCCCAGCTTCATGCCTGAATGAGTAATATCTAGAACTTCCTTGTTTTTATTCTGGGACTACATGCTTCTAGAATTCTATAATCAATTCCCTCTATCTGAGAGAGTCCATGATTCCATTTGTTGCACCTCTCTTTTCTTTCTACAAAGTGTCACAATCATGTTCTGGTTTCTTCCCAACTGGAAGTTGTTGCAAGCATTGTGTCATCCTTATAAACTTCTTTTATGACGGATTCCGCAAAGATTGTTCATCAAAGGTTTGTCAACATATTTCACAAGGGTACCTTCCTTGAACAATACAAGAAGCAAAAGAAAGATCCAAGACAATGTGCTTTCTTTAAAGAAAACTGAGTTAGAGAATATGATCTCAATCTTAGCTTATAACTTGGACTAGAAGTTCAAAATGCCATAACAACCAGAGATATATCAAATCAAACCTAGAGAGTGTGTTGATATTTTGAATGCATTGAATCCAAGATCACTGCTTTGGACAAGTTCCCTTGTACATGCTCTATAAACACACTCATGCTAATGATACAAATTAAAAGAACATGTATAGGTACATACCTTTGTTACCCATTTGTGATGGTAAACCTTAGAATGACTTTACTAGACCATAGGTTTAGCTCCTAGAGAATTGGTAAACCTCATAATGTTCCTTTCAGTAGATCTCTCTTGGGAACAACATACACTTTCTTTATGCTAGGTCTTATGTCTTCATGACTACCACGTTCCAAGGTTCCTTCTTTTTTCCTGCTTCAAACTGTGGTTCCATGATATTTCCTTTCACGATATCCAACACTTTATTCTTTGCAAGGGTGAGGTCAATCCTTGTCTTCCATGCTCTGAAGTTAGAATCCCCTTCTAAATTGTTTTCTGACTTCATAGAGTAAGTAATGACTTCTTTGACTTGGTCAAAATTTGACTTTGACTTGGTCAATATTTGACTTTGACTTGGTCAACCTTTGACTTTGACCAAAAACTCAAACTTGACACCTTGGCTTGCTGAGAGTACCAGGAGGTGCGCTAGGCTATTGCGCACTAGGTTATCCAAGAATTAGGTCAATCAATTCACTGAAGGTGCCTCAACACGAGGGTTAGGGTTTCTTTGATGTAGTAAAAGTTTGACTGCAACTGCAAATGAAACAAAGAAAATCCTCCCAATCTACCTTCCAGTGGTTAGACTGTCTGAAGATAGTGTGGGCCCATAACCTATTAGAATAAAAGGTGTGCTCATTTTCACCATAGACAATATAGAAATATTGTCACCCAACGATAGGCACAAAGGCCACCCCCGAGCACCTTAACCTCAATAGACATAATAATTCTAGAAGCAAACCCTAGAACCAATAACCAAAAAAGGTAGAATACCTTTCTCTCAAGGCTAGCGCACCAAGAAGAAGGTCCAAACCATAACCAAACAGAAAGTCCAACCATAACCAAAGACCAAGTCACTACTACAACAATTGCAACTCTCCTCCAGTCATGTGCACCACTTGTCCTTATGCAGTTGTGAGAGTGTGTGAGTACAAATGAGCTCTAGAGCCCTCTATTTATACTGTTCCAACTCACCTAACTGGTCTGAATTCTCTTCTTGGAGGCTAATAACTCAATATTAATTATTCTCTTGAGCCGACTTGTCTTCTAGGGTTATTTCCTAACCTTCTAGGGTTTCTCTTGCTTCCTGAAATTTTCTAGACTCGTCAAAGGTTACATGAAGAGGTTAATACCTTTTGCAGCTAGCATAATATCAACATGAAGCACCCCTATAGATCACAATGAAAGGTTTTAAGGCCTTGATGGAGGTTGAGTATCATCCAAGGAAAGGTTGTCAATAGAGAGCACCTGTAAAACCAATGTTAGAAAACCAAAACCAAGACAATATATGATGTAAATAAGCCATAGAGAAAGATGGAAACATCAAGTTATGCTTGTTGTCCCAAATTTGCAGCAGTAAGGAAATATATATCAGAAATAAATAATCAGAACAACTACAAATTAAACCATCAAAATTGAGCATATGATATTGGATAACAATGTTTACAATAAGTAGACAATCTTCCAATGTTTTTTTGATGTTTGGACAACATCGAGAAGACATTCTTCTAGATTAATAATTAATAATATAATTATCAATTATTAAATAATATATATAATAAGTAATAACAATAATAAATAATTATTTCTTATCCAAGGGACGCATCCTTTCATTGATGGTCACCATATGTTCTCTATATATGGAACACTCATCATTGTAATGAAATATCGATCAGATATCATCTCACATAGAAAAATCAACATGGTATCAAAGTAGGACTGGGATTGAATCCCTCATAGGAGGGCCCTGGAAAATGAGAGAGCTATTGGTCAGACCTAGCCTATTGGCTACAATTATTTTGGAGGATGTCATTTAAACACAATATTGATGAGTCAGATCTCTTTGGTATATTGACTTGAGGTTTTGATTTAAATATTGAATTAATGTTTAGATATGTATATCAAGATCACGGGTTCCAAGAAACAACCTATGGCTATTGATGGCCACACTTATTTACAATTCCAAGAACAATATGTGGTGGAAGGTTTCAGACATCGATGACACTTTTGTGTCATGTATGAATGACCCATTCGTCTTCAGATGGATTTTATGTTGGGTTGTGAAGTCGAAGATGCAGGAAAAACAAATAGTGATGCTTTTTAGCATGGAAGACAAGGCATGGGGGCAACCCAATTTGTTGGATGAGCGATGCGTCTGTCCCCTCTATATAGATCTTGAGAAACAATTGTGCCTTATATGTCAAGGGATTATATATCAAGGGAGTGTGGATAAATCATCTTCCATTTGTGGAAATTAGACATGGATACATGTAGAACTACCTGGGTTAAGAGTGTTAAGCATCCAATGCCCCGTGGGCTTCCTTTTTCTCATTATATGTTTGGAGGTGAGGACATATTCTACATGGGATACAAAAACAACATCTTGGATTGTAATGTGAATAATAGAAAATGCCATCGAACAAAAGTTTCTCTTCCTAATTTATTGAGATGGCCTGAACGAGAATCTAGCAGTAGAATGTTTAAGCCTGAATGAGAATCTAGTAGTAAAATGTTTAAGCCTGAACGAGAATCTAATAGTAGACTGTTTAATCCTAGCCTCTTTAGGTTTGATGGTGGTGGGAAATATGGGATTCCTAATCAATGTGGAATATATCCTTCACAAAATGCACCCCCAATGTGGGTAGATGATGATCCAATGTGGCTCTGTGAGGGAGAAGCATTGGCCAATTTCTTCCCATGAGATCGTTTATACTATTGACAAGGAATAGAGAGAGCCAGAGCCAATGGAATTGCTCCCAATTGTGTTCACAGGTTTCTATATACGTTCACATAAATTATTTGGTTGCTTGATGCACTCTATGTGAGATCTATGGAAATTGACTAGAAACTTATGAACCTAGAGATGTTTGAGGCAACATCATGAGACATTCTCCCCGAAGGGTCCTATGTGGACTAGTAGGGGGGGAATGTAGACTTCATATTGACATGCCTCAGATGGTTATATGAAGGAACCAAGACATTGGTTTCACAAGGAAACCACAATATGTCTTGGGGGACATTGGCTCCATGAGGGAACCTCTATGTGTCCTAGAGAAGACATTGGTTCCATGAGGGAACCTCAATATGTCTTAGACATGTGTTCCATGAGGGAACCATGAGATGTCTAGTATGGACACAGTTCATGAGTGAAGCCTGAGGTTGGAATCTTTAGGATATTTGGGTGTCCAGTATACATTCATGTACCCAAGGAGAAAAGGAACAAGATAGAAACTTTAGGGAGAAAGGGTACATTTATGGGGTACAATGAGTCTTCGAAGGCATATCGGATCTACATCCCTGGTCGGAGACAAAATGAGGTGAGAATATATGTTACCTTTGAGGAGGAGGTAGCCTTCAGGAGATCTAGAGAATCTCACATGGATATTGATAGTGAGAGACAGGAAGAGATGGTTCCTTCTCCCCCTCACCCTCCAACAGTTCAGAGGGAGATAGTTGAGCCTATTGATCCAATTGATCTCATTGATCATGTAGCTCCAATTGATTTTCCCATAAATATTATAGTAGGTAGGAAGAGACCAACATGGGATCCTCAAAATATTTAGGATGTAAAAAAACATGCAGCTCCTCATGGTACCTTCTGAGAGAGAAAGAGACCTCAGATATATTCGTGTTATGCCACAACTATGAGCCACATCATTGATTCTAAGCCTTACTGTTATGAGGATGCATCTAGTTAGCCAGTATGGAGAGATGCCATGATGGAGGATTATCAGTCCATCATGAATAATGATGTGTGGGATATTATTCCGAGACTTGAGGGGAAGTCTGTAGTGAGTTCAAAGTGGATCTATAAGATCAAACACACAATTCATGGAAGCATCGAGAAGCAAAAAATGATATTTTTTTCTAGAGGATTCTCTCAGGTGGAGGGAATATATTATGAGGAGGTAATATTGGTACATAGAGCCTTATTGTTGAATGCAAGTATGAGTTGGCCTATGAGTTTGAGATGAAGGACCTTGGTATGATGCACTAATTAATTGACACCACAAATGCATTCCCCCAACAAGCGAGAAATTTATTAATTATCTATTTTCTTTTTTAAAAGGTCCTTCATTTTATGGAGAAGCATTTCATTCCTCTCAGGACCTTAGGGAGAGCATATAGAGGGATAATTTATTGGATTTTAACTTTTTTCAACTAGAAGACCTCTGGACCTTCAACCCCTTCTTCCCATGAAATGAGGTACAATCCCTTCTTGGGGTCAATGAGACCAAAAACCCAAAAGATGAAAACAAAAGGGAAGAGGTGTAGAAAGTCGTAGAAATGAGTGGGAATGGTATGATGACCCTTCAAGGAGACCCCTAGTATAAACCATTTCCCCTAGGGTGAACCACTCACTAGGAAACCATGCCAACCACCAGTGAAATAAGAAAAAATGTATAATTTCCAAGAAAACATTTTCATAATCAAGAAAGGACCCTTTGCAACATGCTCAAATGATTCAATTATTAAAGTGAAACTTACCATGAGACTGGACTTTTTACCTCATGAAGCAAGACCTATTGTCCTTTCTGGCCATGTTGGTGTGGTGGACATTGCTATGCTGTTGACAATGAATGGTGATGTGTGGTGGAGAGGAAGGGATCTTTCTGCTCAATGTGGTTTTAGTTGGTCATCTGGCTCTCGACACTCCATGTATTCTACCTACTAGCCTCAAGAAATCATCTCCTTAGTTACCCCTAGGCTAGGGGGGTAACACATAGATTTGAGGGATATAGTGGAAAGAACTTATAGATGTACCTTCCACTTTAAATACAAAAATTAATCCAATGACTCCAAGAATCAGGTTATACATAAACTACATGAAGTGTTTCTAGATCCATGGTCAATGAGACCCGTGAGACTTGCAATAGAAAAAACTTACAGTAACAAAAAAGAATCATTTAAAAGATATTATTACTAAACATGTTTTTCTATAATATGTTCCAAAAATTACCAAATTAAAGTTTTTATCTATATTTACTTTCATATCGATTTGAAGAAAAAAAATTGTTCTTTTTCATTTTTCAGGAAGATTATGAAAATTCCAAGCGACAAACGAGATGATAACCAACACATGTTGGTAGGGATGCCCAAAAAAGTGTACAAGGAGATGGTAAAAAAAATGAACATAATTGCATCATGGGAGGAGGCATCCCAGCAACAACATGCATTAGAGGTATGTGATAATTTATTTATTCTTTTATGTACATCAAATTTAATTATCATTTGAAATAGTAATTTTCAAATTTTTTTTTGCAAAAAAGAAAAAAATTGGAACCCAATCAACACATAAGACAAGATGACAAGGAAGAAAAGGGTTGATCCCAAAGCTTGTGAATACTTACGTTTTTGGCATTACTTAAGATTCCATATTTGTTGTGATATTTATATTTAAATAATTAATTTACACTAGTCCATGGATGTCTTATAATAGGCACTAACATACAAAGAAGAGTCAACTGAAGAATTGATCAACATTGGGTAAAGTGAGGGTTGTGAGTATATGTTCAAGTATCAGGGTTTAATTGAAAAATTTGTAAGTAGTTATGTTGTTTAACTTCTCTTGTTTTATAGTTAATGGAACAATAAGAAACCTTTATATTAATTATATCGACTATGATTTGTCATGGCGTATTAAACATGCAGGAAACAAAGTATGGAGAGGATCCAAGATAAGAGATTTTGACACACGGCATGAATCATAGCTTTGAAAGCATGTGTATTGTTTATCAATCACCCATTGATATGGTACACTTTTTTATTTATGAATCATATATATTCCACTATATAAATGTAGATTTACTTATTACACTTTATTTCTATGTTTGTAGATGGAACATGAATAGGTGGAACATAAAAAAACAAGTCGATCAAGAACACATTAATGCAATTATTATATCACAATGCAATAACATAAATATAAAAATAATATTATTATAAAAAATATTTTATTTTGAGATGATTAATTGAAAATTTGTAAAAAAAAAATTGATTAAAGTATACACATATCGGTCCACTTTATTCTTATGAACTCACAAAATGGTGCATGTCATAATATAGAAATCAGTGTTTTTAAGGGGTTATACACACCGGTGCATATTAATTATATTGAATCACCAATGTATATTAAGTATATTGAAGCATAAATGCATATAACGTGCAATGCTATATATCATTTTAGAATTGTATGGTGCTTATGTGAGAAATACTCACCAGTCCTCTGATCACATGGTATAAGAAGTCATATAATTACATTCAATTGTATGCCTAATAACTTGTACATGGCTCTGATGATTAACCATGATAGATTGGTAGAGCTCTGCTAGGGTTTGACATTCTACAACTTGGTTTCACCCAAAACTCTCCTTTCATGGTGCCACAAGGGGGGACTCAACCCCCCACTCTTCCTCCACCTCTTTCTCTTGGTTGTTAGACTACTGGATCAGCTCCTTCGGAGTCGAATGCCCATCTTGCAACATTTGCAAGAAATGAAAATCACATCGTTGAATCTCTCTCTCTCTTGCGAGGAACTTGTGTTGGAAGTGTCTAAATCTTCAGATAGCGACACATACTGGAAACCGGGGAATTATATTCCCAAATCATATGCAACACCTCAATACACTATCAAATCGAAGCACGTAAGTGGATATTTCCAGTACACGAGGGATCATGCATTCATTGGTAAATTCCTTGGTATTTGGCCAACTGAGAGAGATATACTAGCCTGGATCAACTCTCATTGGAAACCTACATGTCATATAGAAATTAAATTAGTATCTAAGGGTTTCTTTATGATTATTTTTTAAAATGAAAAGGAAAGGGAACATTTCTTTGAGGGCGGGCCCTATCTCTTTCGATCCGCAGGCCTCCATCTATGATACTGGAAAGATAACTTCAACCCATATAATGAATACTTTTCCTTCACCCTGATCTGGGTTCGAATTTACTCTCTTCCTTTTAAGTATTGAGAGGAAGAAACTTTGGCTGGAATTGGGAATACCATGGGTACTTTTGTTAAATTTTCTAAGGCTACCAAAAAAGGGTGTTACACTACATATTCCTTCATATGCATCTACATGAACATCTATGTCCCTATCCCTTCCTACATTTGTTTTTACTTCCAATATGTGGAATGGATTCAAACCCTTGATTATGGGTTCATCCCCTTTCGGTGTCTCCATTGCCACAAACATGGTCACCTATATTGTGATTGTCCCCTCCTCGCCCCATATAAC
>ML807239.1:46337-62744 GCA_009831015.1 Picea engelmannii
TTCTTGAAGAAGTTGATGCTCCTAGAAATCCTAAATCATGAAAATTGTTTGATCCACCCTATCCTTTGATGAAAAAAAAAATATCAAAACCTTGATAGACCCTTCTGACATTACCCCCCTAGAAGATGCTCCCATGATTCACAATACAGAAGAAGGCCCAGACTTAGAGCTAGAGGAAATGGATCTTGATGGAATAGACTTGTAAAGTTTCATGGAAACAATATGTCGAAAAGACATGCAATATATTCCCCTTTATCATTTTCAAAGAATTAAAAAATTTCTTCACAAAGGCTGAAAGGACCCCCCTAGACCCTCTGACTCAACTTCGACTCATCCAAATCTTGGAATTCAAGCCAACAAAATAAAGCTAAAAAAATGTCCAAAGGAAGACAAAAGAAAAGGCAGAAAGTCGAACTCACAACTTTTACAAGAAATTGGTGACATCCTGGTCAACTAAGGACAAAATTCCTTGATCATGGATTCCTTTCAACCCTCCCAAAATTATTAATGAAAGTGATCTCCTGGAATATCATAGGTCTGAACGGTAAGAGTAAGCATCGTCTCTTACGAAACAAGTTCCAATCAGAAACTCTAGATGTTATGTTTTTATAGGAAACCAAATGTTCAAGGGAGAAACTAAAAGCCACTCTCTCCAAAATCTGGCTAGCAGGCTACACAGTGGATATTGATTCTCATGGAACAACAAAGATCCTAACTCTTCTTTGGAATCCAAACAAAGTTCATGTTTGGAATTTCTTATGTACCAAATACAACGTCTCAACAAAACTCCAACGGATTTGTGGTAGCACTTATGTATTTGTCACCAATGTTTATGGGTCATAGCAACTAGATGAAAAGCTCATTTTCATGTGACAACTATGACACATAGTTGAGCAGGTTCATCCCCAACTCTTGCTAATGGGGGGAGAATTCAACCTAATCACTTCTCTAGATGAAAAAATAGGGGGTACTAGACATTTAGAACATGACCATATATTGTTCAAATATTTCATCCAAAATCATCATTTAATAGACCTTGAGACAAGTAATGGCACCTTCACCTAGAACAACTGTTGTGGAGGTTCACAACAAGTAGCATGTAGACTATATTGATTCATGATATTTGAATCACTAATTCTCTCAGGTATGCATATGGAATCTACCATTCTTCCTGCTATTGGATCTGATCATTGACTGATTTTTCTCTCCTTAGACACTCTAAGTAAACCTCTTACAAATCCCTTTAGATTTGAGAAGTTATTTCTCCCTCAGCCCGATTTCCTTAGTAATGTCCAAATCTGGTGGGAGGAAGTAAGCATAAACCATGGCTCCCTCATGTATCATTTCCAACAATCCTCAAAGGTCTCAAGAAATGTATTAAATTCCGAAACAAAACAATTTTTTGGGACATTTTTCAAGCCCAAAAGCTTCTCTCTAAAAAACTAAAGGAACTTCAATAGAAAATCATTTCCATGGGCCGCTCTCCTGAGCTTTCTTAGCAGAAAAATATTCTTATGGCCCAAATTGAGGAAAGATAGAAGTAAAAGGAAATTATTTGGAGACAAAATTTGCAGGTCTAATGGATAAAAGAAGGGGAATGTAACACAAAATTCGTCCACCTCTCTGTGATTCAAAGGAGACACATCAAACACATCACCCATATCACTTCGGCGCAAGGTAACAACTTAACTTCCCATCCAGATATCAAGAAAGAATTAATTTCTCTCTTTCAGGATCTTTTCATTGATCCTCATATTGACCAAACAACTACCATCCATACCATCACTCAAAATATTCCCCATCTAATCTCTGAGGAGCATAATTACAGCCTCTTGTGACCCATTGGTGTTGTGTATCTATCTACAATTGATTTCCAAACTTGAAATCCCTGTGCCTATATATATGTCTTCATCCTTATGCTCCAAAAAACATACTTCTATCCATCAAACTGTGGTATTCCATTTTTATACAAGTTGGAATTCTCCATGATCTACCTTTCAGTGGTTAAAATGATTTCTCAAGGAACCTGCTCTGATACCAATTGTTGGATTACTAAGAGGGGGGTGAATCAATAATCGTGTAATTATAATCCTTTTTCTTCAAATAATCCAAGTGTTATATCAATGTAGAATTATTATCCAATAATGAGCAATAAGAAATGAACAATCACACACATACACAATACACCAGTGTTTTACGTTGAAACCCAAATCGGGAGAAAACCACAGAATTATTTTTCTTATATGTCTTGAAGAATTACATTCATTGGAAGCACCAACTTCCTTTGTTTTCCAGCTGCAACTGGAAGGAGGCTCCAACCCCCTATTTTCTCAGGCTACAACCTGAGGGAAGCTCCAAATCCCCAATTCTCTGGCTACAACCAGAAGAAGGCTACAACCCCCTGTGTTCTCCGGCTACAACTGGAAGGTGGCTACAACCACCTGTCCTTGCCCCGTCCAACCTCCCTGAAGGAGAAGTAGAATGATGGAACCACTGTCACACTATCACTGTGAGATATACCACTGTAAACATGTACCAATAAACCTGAACCATTCATCAACCTATACCTCAACCCGTAATCAACCTGTACCATGAACACGTGCATCAACCATGCACCAACCTGTACCTTACACAAGTGCATCAACCATGCACCAACCTGTACCAAACAACCTGTAATCAACCTGTACCATAAACAAGTGCATCCAATCATGTACCATGTATGTACCAATCATGTGTCAACTACTCATCAACTACGACTCATCAATATGTACCAACAGCATCAACTATACACCTCATGTATGTGCCAACTCATCAACTACTTGTCTCAACCATGTACCCAACATGTACCTTAAACAAAAGCCCTTATCAATTTCATCATCCAAATATGATTTGTAACTCTATAATAGACTTGGTGTATATTATCACATACCTACAAACCTTCCTTAACTTTAACAACAAGAGACTATCATTTTCATCAAACTTTTCTTTAGTCTCACATGACTAGTTTTGGATTAGTCAACAACCCTAACTTGAAATAATCATAACCTTGTACCTATAATGAATAAAGATATGAAACTGATACACAATGTTCTTCAGTGTGTTTTATGCAATTCGTCCAGGTTTCACTACTTGGAATCTCTCAGAAAACAAGTTATAGCAAAAATGGCATACCTTGCTAAATTCTAGCTTATTCTAGAGAGAGACCTTGTAGAGCGTGCCCCACACGGAATATTTATTGAATCGATCTGAAAATGTTAAAAAACATACTAAATAATGTACTATAACCAACACATTTGGTCTTACTAAATTTAGATCTGTTATGAATAATTTATGACGTTTTTATCTGAAACACATGTTTTAGACTAGTTTCAGGACTAGCCACAAACCCTATTTTCCACGGAGTGTAACTCCAAAAATACAATGACCTACAAGATGAATTGTTTGCCACAGATACTTGGATATGTTTTCTCAATGGAATAGCAATTTTACAATCTGAATCATTATAGAAAAAAAGTTACAGCGAAAATGGTGAGATGACCTGTAAATAACATACCTTAGAAAGCACCATCAAAAGAATTTATCCTTCCTTGAATTCTGGCCTTCTTTTCTTCACCTTCCCTCGGAAATTCAGCTTAGATATCCTTTGGTTACCTCAGAAAACTATAGATATTCAATATTCTCAAGTGTGTGTTAAATGAGAGAGCCTTGCCTCTTATTTATACTCTCCAAGTAGCTTCCTTAAAAATGTCTTCTAGGTCACTTTGCCCACTTTCCTTATTTTATGGTTAACCCACTTCTAATTTCTCCATTAAATTTATTATTTAAATAATTTATTTTGTATTCACTTTGAATTATATTACACTCATCACTTCACTTTATTATTTACCTTCTAAAATCTCTTAAACCACTTTGACTACTTTGACCTTTTGGGGCTTCAAGCCAACATATGAGGGTCCTCCAACTTCGTAAGGCCATAACTCTCAAACCGTGAGGAGCTATGTGACGTTCCACATACCACCAGAAATGGCATGACATGTAATATCCATATAGAATATTATTACCTAAAAATATATCAAAACTCATATTTTTATCCATCAAACAAACTTGGTTCCATTACCCAAAACTGGGTTCTCCAACTTCACATGGCCATAACTCTCTAACCGTGAGGAGTTATGTGGCGTTCCACATACCACCAGAAATAGAATGACATGTAATATCCATATAGAATAGTCTTACCTTAAAATATATTAAAACTCATACCATTATACATGAAACAACCTTTGGTCTATTACCCAAACATTTGTGCTACGGGGCTTTCTTCAAGGGTTGACATCAATGACAACCAACCTTAATCAACATATTCTCCAAGCTATACCTCTTTATATTTTCTTTGTATTAGCAGCTCCAAAAATAATTCTTCGTGCAATAAAAATATTGCAATGAAACTTTCTCTAGTAAGGTGCCCAACCCTCAAAGAAGTGGGATCTGGTTTCTTGGAGCACTATTTGTAAACCCAAAGCTAAAGGAGGTTTACGATTAAGGGATCATGAGATCCTTAATCAAACTATAGGAGTTAAAACTTGGTGTATATGGCTCCAACAAAAGGGAGAATTATGGAGAAAACTCTAGAAGTACAATTATGTTGGGCAATTGGACCAAATAGATCTTATTCACATGTTGGAAGCACCCTCAGGCTCCCTTATTTGGAATTTTTCTTGGTAGAACATAAGGCTTATACAACAACATAGTTTATGGGAGATTAGGAATAAAAAATATGGCCTCTTTTGGGAGGAATATTGGTAGTAACTCCTTGCTCTTTATCAAGATCCGCAATGGGATATCCTTAAACCTTCTCTTCAACTTACTCAAGGTATTAAGGTTAAAAACTATTGGAAATACATTAGACAAGAAGAGGAATGGAAAACGTGGCACCTAGATCTGGACCACATTTCTTTAAGGGATCATCCTCTTTTCTCAGCCATGAAGTAAGCACTGGACCAAAGAAAAATCAAAGTGGATACCCAACTAGATAAACTATGTTGGGGATACTACCCTGATGGAAAATTCAATCTTAAGGAAGTGTACCACCTAGCAGTCAAACATATATCCCTACCGGATGACATAATATGGAATAAAAATTGGAACGAAAATGTTTGGCCCAAGGTCGCAACCTTCCTCTGGAAAAATGCTCATTAGAAAATTCTCACCTCGGATTAGTTGTGTAAAAGAGGATTTCAAGGCCCTGACCTTTGCTTAATGTGTAGAGATAATAGTGAAATAATGGAGCATCTACTCAACTCCTACTCTTTCAGCAACACGCTTTGGGATCAAGGTTCCATATCTTTTCAAAAATTAGATCACAACAAAGACTCCATTAGATCCACTATTTCTTCTTGGTGACATATTTGTTTTGTCAACCCAATTCTAAATCACATATGGAAACAACTTTTCCATGGATTGTTTTTATGGGAAACATGGAAGGAAATAAACCAAATAATATTTAAATACAAATCTCAGCCATGGGAACTAATTTGGAGCAAAGATCAAATAAAATATTTTTGAAACTATCTCCAAGGAGAAATGGAGCCCTGAGGATTTCCTTTGCCCCCCTGCTGAGAAATCCATGTTATATGTTTGGATATCTCCCTCCATGCTTCTATCCCTCCCTTATCATTCTCACCCACCCAAACCATCCATACCCTCATCTTGGTCCCCTCCCCATTAAGGATTCATTAAGCTAAACTTTGATGGTGCTTCAAAGATAATCCTGGCCCTGCTGGCTATGGAGGAGTTTTCCAAGACAACAATGGACAAATTTTGCATGTTTAATTTGGTCATATAGGGATCAATTCCAATAATGCAATGAAACTTTGGAATTTAATTGAAGGACTGAAGACTTCTCAAAGACTTCATTTTTATAAATTTATAGTAGAAGGGGATTCTAAACTCATAATTTATATACTCATCAAGCTCCAATGGGGCTCTACTACATCCAAACTTTCTAGTCTCTGGCACCTTAAAACTTGGATTGATATCCTCAACAGTATCCTATCCTGAAATCTTGGCCTGACTGCTTCCCATGTTAAAAGAGATGCCAACAAAGTTGTTGATATCCTTTCCAATTCCAGCTTCATCAACCCCTAAGAATTGATTGACATTACGTAGGTTGATTTTCAATTGCGGGACATCAAACATTTCTCCCATTATCTTGCGCAGGTAGATCTTCACCCCCTGGATGGGGTGTCCTCTTGCCAACCATGAAAAAACACGAGAGTGTGTAGTTCTACACCCACCCCGAGACAACAGGTGGACATTGTACAACACACCTCTCACGTCCATTTAGAAACTTCCAAACATCCCTCATATTTGCAAGCGGGTTTACTCTCGGTGTTAGTGTGAGAGGTTGATTTGGATCCTGGTGATCACAATTATACCAATTTCATTAGTCCTCTTAATGTCATTCGAATGGATGAAGAGAGCCTCCAACATGACAACGTCATTTCACAACGAGTTGTTATTGATTTTGGGTCACTGTGATTCAAAAGGGTTGATCATTTCATCAATTGGAAGGAGGATTGAAAATATTTCTCCTCCCTCTATGATAATGAATCCAATGAAGGCTTGGTACCTTCTCCTGCCTTATTCACACATGCTCAAGATTTGGAAGAACGTTCACCTTCAAATTAAGATTTTCATTCTGGAAAGAACACATCCTGTTGATTCTTTTCTTTATATATTTCATTTGTAAGGTTCAAAGGGTGTTTGGATAAAGAGTTGTGATCTCCTCTCTCACCAGTTTTATCCGTTATGTTCCATCTTCCTACATAATTCATCTCACCTCCTTCCTCTACACACTTCATCTCGCCTCCTCCATTTTCTTTCACTCATATCCATGCCCCCCCTAAGGAAGATGACCTGGTCTCCCTACTACTACCCATTCCCATGTTGTCATAGCTTGAAATTGGAAACTGATTTCTACACTGCCTTCATCCCTGCTAACACCCAGACAGATATGGATGCCCTGGAAAAGGAAACATGTCTGGTTCGAGACTTTAAAGATGACGAAGAGGTTGAGGCTGAAGTAGGGGATATTGTTCCTGATGTGGGATGCACTCTCTTTATAAATTCCATTTTCTTCCAAATTGTGGAACTCTACTGGAATAGTAATACTCTAGTTGCTTTGGGTTTGATCCCTAAATGTGAGGACTTCAGGTATCTTAAGAGAATGGAATCCCTTGAGATCTAGAGTTCTTACGTCTCAGAAATACTCACATGGATGGAAGCTCAGTTGGGTGGGACTTTCTCTCCCCATGACAGGCATTACTTAGGCGCAAAATCCTCTCATGTTATTGTTGAAAGAACCACATCTGTTTCTACCCAAAGGAACACCACAACTGCTGCTCAACCACATGTTTCTTGGGATCACTGATG
The DNA here is from genome assembly GCA_009831015.1 of Picea engelmannii. NCBI lineage: Eukaryota > Viridiplantae > Streptophyta > Pinopsida > Pinales > Pinaceae > Picea > Picea engelmannii. Next base: position 53,769 of record ML807239.1, read on the forward strand.
GAAAATGTTTAAGTTTTATTTTCTATTTGTGTCTATGATATCTAGGCAGCTATAAGATTGTCTTAGTTCAACAGTTGAATAAGCATGTTAAGATAGTTGTTTTCCTAGATTTAAGACATCTAAATAGCTTATTATCCTGGTTTACCCAATGGGGCGGGTTCTTTTTTATGTCCAGATATTGTCTTGGTCTCCTGGAGCTAGACTTGATATGATCTCTTTGTATACTTTAACCATAGTTAATACAATCTTACTTACAAAACAAAATTCTCATTGGTCCTCTAAATACAATAAAAGCATTGGTACTTTGAATATAATAAAAGGACTAGTTCTTAGGAATAAATAATGGTGTTGACATCTCACCTCAAATATTCAAAATTTCAATACCTTTGAATGCACATGGTAATACAAGCGCCAGAACATACAAATTATACAAGCATCGGTGTGGACACAAAATAAAAACGCACTAGTGTGTTAATAAACTTAGAAATCCTTGGTGTTGCATATGAAAATAATGTTGAACCGATGCATAAAAATTATAAGAGCATTGATGTTTCATACAACAAAATGGGAATCGAAGGCGTAATAGCCATAAAAACACCAGTTCCTTTCCATTTTATGTAAGGGCGCACTAGTGCCTTTTAGTTTTATGTACACACTAGGGAATTTTATGTAAGGGTGCACTGGTGCCTTTTAGTTTTATGTATGTACCAGGGAATTTTATGTAAGGGAACAATGGTGTGTTTTAGTTTTGTGTACGCACTGAGACATTTTACGCAAGGGTGCACTGGTGCGTTTTGACAATAAAAGAACCCAAAAAAAAATTGCTACAACCTCCGCCCACCCAAATGTTTTTAGTTAAATGGAGCATCCATTAAAACCTTAGTTAAAACCTTCGTAATCAATATAGAATGTTGTAGTAGAGGTTTTTTTGAAATGTTTTCCAAATTTTGTAGCACCAAAAACCTTCACAAAAACCTTTGCTAGAAGGTGTTCTCCTTGTAGTGATACACCGCCCATTGTGAACAAAGATTGACACATATTTCATCGTACATAAATACATGTTGGTCCATTGGCATGCTCAGGGTATGCTTACTCTCCTTGTACTCACACATCTAGTTTCAATTTTGGGTATCAATTTTCCAAGTTGATCAACCACTTTAATCGTTCTAACTGCATATTTATGTAGGTGACCTCGCTCCACTACATATATTTTATTTACTTATTTCTGGTAATCGTTGACACTTCTTTTCAAACCTATCAATACTTCTTCAATCAGTCAAAACTTTGATGGGGATCCAATTTTCGGTAATTGGAGTTCAATCATTATTTGGTTGATCTTTTCCCACATTTGATTGCATGCATCCCAACATTCTTCCATTCTCTCCATTGACACTTCTATAATGTTGGCCCAATATTATGCTGCTAAGTGCATCTTTGGTACAGGAGGATCTCAACACCTAACAAATTCATAAGGTCTTCATTTATGTTGACATTGTCCATACAACAAAGAACTCACAAGGAGTTTTTCAACACAATTTGAATGAGGTCGAATGGACTTCATATGTGCAAGATATGGCTTGTTGAAGTAATGGGACAAAAAAGGCTAAAATCAAATTAAATGATTGATAAATATTTGAGGATTATATGATTTGTAATTTTCCTTTCAAAATGTAATGGGAAACAAATGGAAGAGATACATAGCATTCTAGTTTCATGGGAAATATGATATATTCATGGAGAGTTGAGATCTTCATGGGGAATGTTGATATTTTCTCTCATCCTATCCCTTGAATTGTGCCTAGATCCTAAATTATGGGATCTTGAGAGATATTTTTTCTTTGATATATTGAAGTAGTTCTCAACCATGTAAAGCTATATCAAGACTATTATCCCATAGCCTAGGGATAACTAAGGAGATTATGTCTCGAGGCCCATGGGTCCTAGACATGGAGAACCAAGAGCCAGATCGACTTGAGCATGACCTTGGAGGGACCACCCTTTTCTTCTTCAATGCCTCCACTTTGTCACCAACAACAACATCCATCACATTGGCCTGATCCAACAACATAAATGGGTCTTTCTCCATGAGGTAATGAGTCTAGGTATCATGGTATGCGTCACTCTGATTCTCAAAACATTCGAACATGTGCATTTAATTATTTTTTCTTCTAACGTGTGCTTGGATCTTATGCCTTTCCACTTGACCACACCTGGGGGGAATGACATGTTTCCATAGTAAGTTGGTATCCATAGGGTTTGAATTTCCATTGGGGTGATTCATGAAAGGTCATCGTTCTTTCCCACCATACTTGCCACTTTCCATCATTTTCCTACTCATCCATCCCATACACTGGTCTGGGCATTGGGTTGGCCAAATATCAAAGTTTTGTACCTTACCTTGTGGGAAGAAGGGGATAAAGGACCATAGGGTAAAAGCAGTTGGAAAAAGATAAAATCCAAAAGAATGAAACCTTGAGATGCTTCGCTCAAGGATCCCCGAGAAAGAAATAAAAGGATTCTCAGCAAGAAACAGAGGGACCCATAAAAATAATAAATCAAGACCTAATTGGAGGATATGGGGTCTCATCACAAGCCAACCTATTAGGTCCATGGGCATGTAGCGGTATGACACTACCATTCAACTGGTCACCATGCCAGGGTAGTGGCTCTTGGTGTCATATCCAAGAGAAAGGGGGTCTCATCACGAACCAACCTTCTCATTTCCATGAAATTCTTATGGGTAACATTTCCATCATTGGTCACCATGCCAGGCAAGTGTCCCCCAATTAGTCTCTTGAAAGAAAAATCAATAAAGAATAAAAGATAAAAGGCATGAATGGGCTTGGAAACAGTTGCATCCATGACAAGGTACAACTCACCCTCTTCAGAAGCACCCACAGTTAAGCCATGTATTTCCCTGTTATCACTGCACCCATTACCCAGACATCCCCTGCCACCTCATCCACTCACATTCCCTGGATTTGAATTCACCTAATGAGAATTAGCCCAATAGGACGTCCTAGCATCCCCTCCAAACTTGGCCTGTAGAATAGCATAACGTCTTTGAGCACTTGTCCGGGTAAAGGGGGTTTCATGCACATGTTTAAATAACTTTATGATTAGATGTGATTGACACTACTATGATCCCTATGACATATGAGCCCATGGAGGGCGTATTTGTTGATGTTGCAGGGCCACACCCGATGGACAAGTACATATGGGGAGATGATTAGTTCAAACCTCCATAGGGATGAAATCCCACCAGATGGATGTTGAGACCCTAGCTAAGGGCAGAGACAGATCATGGGATTGCACCAAAGAGAGAGGAGGAATTTTCACCAGGGACAGCCTGGAAGGCCTCGACCCAGGGGGGTTGTGCCTTTTTCACCATGATGTAGGCCTTGGAAGGCCCATGACGTCACCCAACATTTTGGATACTTTGGAGGTAGTTGTGTGCCAAGTGGCACATGTGGCAGGATCTTGAGGCCCAAGGAGGCCTAACGTTTTGCTCCAGGAGGCAAACATTGCCCAAAAAGGGCCTAACATCACCTTTACAACTTGTTCTAGGGTTTAATTATGACATTTAATGTAAAAATTGGATATTATGTGTAACAAGCCATGTTAACCTTTTTGACCTAATTTTGGTCATTAGTATTGTATAAATAAGGGTTTAAACCCTTGTATTATTCATCATCTTTCACTCACACTTGTGAGGACTGAAATTTGTGCCCTACTTAGGATTTCTTGGCTGAAATTTTAGGCACACTTGTTGAGGAAGGCTAAATTTGGAGTATTTTGGCAAGTTTCTTGGTGGATGTGTTCAACTAGGGATTTTCTTGATGATTCTTGGTGTATGTAAGTGATATTTTTGAAATTCTTCTTAGTTGAATGGTTATAGTCTTATTTATCTTGCATTTACATTCAAGATTATGAAATTGGTTGATTAAACCCTAGGAATACTAGCACATGTTATTGTCCTAGCTTTAAAATCCTTCACCTACTAGATCTTGTCAAAAGGCCATTCTTCTTGAAGCATGTGCTAAGGCCTTGCCATTGCAACACCTTAGTAGCCATTGCTTCATCTTAGCTGATTTTTTGCTTCATCATTGAGTTAAAGAGGGATGAAATCTACTAAGGCCTAGGGTTACCTACAACTTAGTAGATAGTTTCCCCTTGGGGTTTGATAATTGGAGCCTTAGGTTACCAACACTCCAATCTATCAATCTCTCTTGTCTTTGACTCTCCTATTATCATTTTTCTTCAACATTTGTTGCCACATCATTGACTCCATTTTCCCTAAAAGCACTAGTCTAAGTCCACTTTTGAGTAATTGATCAAAACAACCATCAAAACCTATTCTTTGAGCTTCCTACTAACCATTTATAACCCTAGAATAGCCTAACCTACTAACAATGTTGTTGTTGTTACTAAAGAAATCTAAAACCATTAATTGCAGCATTAAAAGCTTCTAAAAGCAATTGAAAAGGCTAATTTATACATTGTCTTGTTTGCTTCTAACAAATGCTAGCATTATGATTTCAATGGTTGATGATTATTAGTCATTTTGAATCTATTTCAAGGCATTTAATGTGAAGTATTGCCTTATAAATATTGTTGTTAGAATTTTATGTTTACTTCATCATTATCAGCCAATTGCTGTTATTGAGAAATTCTACGGTTTTATGAAGTGCTAACAAGAAAGTGTACTTTCAAATATATATAATTTATTTTTCTTTGTTTCGGGAAGGTACACTTTGACATATTATCATTTCATTGGTTATAAAACCAGGACTTTATTTAGCCATTTTGACTTTGCCTTCTCAAAACCCCCATGTCATCGAGGAAGTCTCCCTTGGGCCTACCACCCTAAAGAGAAAGAGGAATCCTATTGGGGTGACAGTGATAGGATACCCTCAAGTTACGCCAATTTTCTCTCCTTCTACCTTTCCTTTTAGCAAAGTACAAATTGTGTGATAACAGTTTGGCATAATTTTTAGGGAACACTGAGTAAATATTCCTCAAATGACACTTTTTTCAGTAATATTTTATCCAAAGAACTCTTCTTACAAGCTTACTTGGCAAATCCACTAAGGGCGATTCCCTTATTTGTTTGATAATTTCAAGAAAATTATCTGGTGACTCCACAATCCACAAGGAGGTACACCATCCCTCCCCAATCCTTTAGAAGAAAGCCTCCCCAAAACTCTCTTGTAGTAAAATCACTTTTCGGAGGCAACCTTCTCTTAAACGCAATGTCTATCATGGGAACCCAAACCTCTATTCAAAACCAAGCCAATAATCAAAGACAATGGTCATCCAATATTTTTAAACTGCTAGAGATGACAACTATACTAGGATACCCTAGGAAAATGCCCCCAAGTATCAAAAATGGTTGCCTAAATTCACTAGTAATGATGTAATCAGTGCCGAGGATCACATGAGAAATTTTTGGGAATTCTTCTAGCTTCATCCCATTAGTGATGATGTTGAATATTTGGCTATGAAATTGTTCTCTACTACCCTCCATGATGGCGCAAGGTGTTGGTACAATGGTCTTCCTGATGGAAATATTAATACCATGGATAAGTTAGAAGAAGTCTTCCTCAAATGATGGAGTATCAAAGAAGACGCCAATATGCTACTGATAAGGTTGAATAACCTCATGAAATAAGAGAATGAGACCATTAGAGAATTCCACAACAACTTTGAAACCCTATTGCAAAAAATCCCTGTAAGTCATCATCCATCTCCTAGTTTCCTTTTGTTCATTTATACCAAAGCCTTTACTGGTCAACTGGGGTATCTCCCCAGAGATAAAAACCCTCAAACAATCCAAGAAGCCCAATAAGTAGCCACAAGGATCGAAGACAACCTTTATCATCCAAAGTTGAACCTTTCTCAGCCCCAAGAGTCAAAATGGACACTAAACCTAAGATAGTCCACAATGTTGAACCTACCTCAGACATTAGTGTTGGCTTGGCTAAGTTGCAACTAACTGTAGATGGCATGGTAAAAACCCAAGAGCTAATGATGAATAGGATTTTCAACCTAGAGAGGACTCAGAAACAAGCCCCTAGAGTTTCGTACAAGGGTCAATTCCAGAAACGAAACCAAGTTTTTAGACCAAAGAATGATCAAGAGGTTCCAAATACTTTAGCTCCAACAAATGTGGTGGATGAAAATCCTTGGTTCCTAGAATGCAGTGAGTCACACTAGGAACATGAATGTCCTTACAACAATGGAAGCCATGACCAAGTGAAAATAATGGACCATACCATAGAGGACCCCCAAATATGCCTAATATTTCCCCTGAGGAACATCAAGAGGGCATAAAGGAAGAAAATCGGAAGGCTAGGATGGAGGTGATAAATAACCTGGACCAAGAATCAAGAGAAAAGTTGAAAAAGCAAGAATTCCAAGTGTATACTAGACAAAAGAAATTGAACCAATGATTTGAAAATAGTGGGTTGACTTGTTATGCTATGCAAGCACCCTCTACTTCATAAAAATAAAACTTTACAGGACCTTGCTCCATGTGTTAAAATATGCAAAATGAATTAAGTGTCAAGTTTATGCATCTTCTTTTAAATGTTCATGTGTGAGGAAATGTTCTTTTAAATGGTTAAATAAGTGCTTTAAATAAATACTCATCAACATAACTTGCAGCAAATAAACCATCAAACTCACAACAATAACAAGATGATAAAGGAGTTCACCCCTCTCCGGGCTACATCTCCTTGAGCCTCCATTAATGGACTTGGCTCTCTGGGATTAATTTTTCAAAAAATATTTTACAAGTTGCTGCTCAAGTCCAATGGAAATTCTGACTGTACCATTGGGTTCATAATACATAAAACCCCCAAAAATTACTAATAGAACTCTGAAAACAGATCATGGCTCGTCCAGGCATGACCTCTTCTACATGTGGCCTTAAGATTCCTTGAGGTTCTCTTTGGAAAAAACACATGTAAAAGTCCTCAAATGGATCTAAAACCTATCCCAAAGTGTTCAAAGCATAATAATTAGTCAAAAATGATTATTCAATCACATAAAACAAACATAGGCTCATCTGAGCATGACCTCAAACAATGAGGGCTTCAAGCTCCCTAGAGCTTTCTAAAACTTCAATGGTTAAAAACCTGCAAAAGAAGTCTTCAAATGCCTGTGAAAATAGTACCAATGGATTCAGAACGTCCAAAAACCCCTAGCCGGGCTTTTACAACACCTCATTTGGCCAAAAAATGAAGAAGATAGGCCTCCTGCCATTCTCTTCCTTCAAGCTTGTTGTCTCTGGTTCGCCAAAACGCACCTCTGTGTGCTCTAACCAAGAACACGCTCCAAATTCGTGCTAAAAACTAGCACACGTGCATAACCACAAAATCGTTCAAACTGTAGGATGATTACGGGCACACCTAGCCCCTAACCACCAAGGCCAAGGTCATGTGGCCATGTGACCACGCACAAACTTTAAATGGGGCTCCGTCCCATAGGTGAATAGTAAAGAAACAAGTGGTGGGTCATTGGTTTTAACAACCGTTTAAACCACATTCAAAAACCAAAATGGGCACTACCGCCAACTGATGTAATGGGGGTCATATGGTATAGTGTATATGACTGCGGGCTGGGGCTAAGCCCCAGCCCGGACCCCCAAGCCGACCACACAACAACTTTAATTTAAATTTATTGTAACCCATATATATAACAAGGAATAGAGTGGGGCATGTTGGTAGTTCATACTATGAAAAGGCTTTACATGTGGGTGGAGGTCACGGGGTCGAACCCGGTGGACTCCAATAAAACTTTAAACAAGCAACCAATAATATGGTGCCACGTGGCAGCCCATGACTGGGCCACATGGCACCGTACAACCAACCACAATCTACCATGTGTCGCAATACCATTCATCCAACTCTGCCAACTATGCCACTCAGCTCTGCCACGTGTTGTACGGACTGCCACGTCAATAGCCGTACAGATTGTACAGTCAGCATCCTTTTTTTTGCCTCTTTGTCATTTTGAACAGAACGCGATATCTCTTGCTCCTAATGTCCATTTGAACCCAAATGAGTTGTGTTGGGTTCGTGACGATGAGGGCTACACACCTGTTCATTTTGAGGCAATTCTAAGAACATTGATTTTTTAGCTAAATTTTGACCCCTGGTCCAGATTTTGATCACGCCTTCCCACTGAAAGGATTTTGGACCCACAAAATCTTATGATTATCTATCTGGAATTCAATACTCCTCTACTTTCAAGTTCTATCAACTGATTCTACTTGAAAAGTCTTTTTGACAATCACCTGGATACCTTGACATGCCTTGCACTGCAACTGGCTATGTCCCTCAACCACTGTTCTTTGGTTGTTGCTGACCCACTGTTCTCTTTGTGGTTGGAAGACTGCCAACTTTCCCACTGAGAATCAAGTCCCTCTTGTGAACTCTTTAGCGTCAACACAATCCGCTCTCCAATGGTTGCAAAAACTTTCCTACGACATCTTGTCACAAGCCAAGAAAACCATCAATCTTGAAAACAAATTTATACAAGACTGAAAATGATGCCAACAAAGTCTTTTTCTCTTCAAGCAAACTATCGCATCTTGTATTATATCAAATCACATGGCGTTTTCCTGCATCTTGGTGTACTCAAAATCAACTTACAACTAAACAAACACCATCGACTAAACACAAGTCGAAAAACATGATCGACACAACATAGTCGTCAGACAATCATCGACACTAGTCAAGACTCATTTGAAACATATCAACCTTCCCAAAATGACAATTCGACAAACATGATACACAATCATGTTACAATCATGAATCATTCATGATGAACCATCACCAGGTTCAGTGCTTATACATACACACAAAACAAATGCATGTGCATGACTCTTCAACTCTCCTTCCAGTACAAACATAAGTACATAAACCCGAAACATGTGGGTACATAAGAGCTGAATATGAAAAAGATATATGG
>ML807239.1:79497-106360 GCA_009831015.1 Picea engelmannii
GAAATTGACTTTTAATTAAAATAAATTGTGGATTTACATGTGAAACTAAGGGAAAGGGAGACAAGTGTATGGATGGAATAATTCTTAATTAATTATTTTAAAAAAGGTGGATTAAATGTGCATGGAAAAGTGTCACTAAGCAAATTATACAAAACAAATGGTTGAGAGGAGTAAAATGACACACTGGTTATGAGTAAGGTTATGTTGCAGAAATTCTGACTGGTTTTACTTGTGAGAGTTGGGATACCCATCTTGAGAGAGAGTGGTGGCTCTACCTTGCGAGGCGAGCTGGGAGCTAGAGGAATTCTAGTTGTGTGTGCATGTGTCCCCTTTATGGTTCAGGGGGGATAAGGGGAAGAAGATTACCCCTAGCGTTGGCTGGAAGGTACTGGTGAAGTCTCAAAGGTTAGCAAGCGGACAAAGGAAGGGAACGCTAGTCGCCATGGATCGTCATCAAGCCTATCTGTGTCAGTTATGGTAATTCGTATTCTGAGTTTTGTAATTATATTAAGGATTAATTGTAATAGAGTTTAGAATTTCACCATAACGGTATTGTAATTCCGGTTGAATCGACGAGTTCATTAATATTTTTGGAGATCTAGATAGTGAAATTGGTAATTATTGTTGATCAATTACTCAATGATTTGGCGGCTAGACGACATGTATTCATGTAGAACATGATTGTCTTGGTTGCTGATGTTGGGTGCAAGATTGTGAACACTTGTAGGATCAGATTTTCTCCTATCTAGTTGCAAAAATGAAACCAATTCCATATTTGCATGTTCTGATCAAGTAATCTAGTTCTATCTAAAAAGAAGAAAGTGTGGTGGTGGTCGCTTCATATTTTACTCACTGCAGACTCTATCATAAGAACGACTGTGTAACTATCCTCACTCGCAAAACCGTCTCCATTCGGCTTGGGAGTAATGGTTTTGTGATTTGTAATAGTGGGGTGGGCTGGGTTGCGTTGGGTTGGGTTCCTTTGTTGCCCAACGGTGTTGGGTTCAATTCTGAAATGTCCCTTGCGTAGTAGCATTCCTCATAAAAACGGTGTTGGGTTACCCTGTGTGCTAGCCAAGGAATTCCATATTTCAAGGGCTTGAATTTAGTTACTGTAGCAGCGAAAATTCAATTCTGAAATGTCCCTTGCGCAGTAGCATTTCTCATTGAAACTGTTTTAGTTTACCTTGCGTGCTAGCCAAGGCATTCCATATTTCAGGGGATTGAATGTAGTTACTGTAGAGAATCCTTCCCCAGCATTTTGTTTCCTCATAAACCTTGTTGTGCCTTCACTGGCATGGAACGCTATAGCGATTCCATCTCCAGCTTTCATTTTCTTCCTCAGTTTATTGCGCCTTAACCAGGAGATCCATGTGGTGAATTTATTCTCCCAGATTTAGCTCTGATCCCAGCGATACTTAGAACCTGGACCCTTCGTCCTACCGTGGAGCTTAGCTTAAAGGTTGGGGATCTATTAAAACCTTGACTGAGATTTGGAATTTCTCGATTGGGTTAGCTTGGAAAATAAATCGCCTGGATCAGCTTTGCTCCTAAATTCGTTGCTCGTAGATTCATTCATGTTTTATATCACATATGAACCGGTGGGCCACCACCTCGTCCGTTTCCCAACCCTTCGTGTCTCCGAGTATGTCGATTGGAGAATTTCTGTCGAGAGACTGTCACCCCGATGTTGGAAATTGCATCTGTGTTTCTCAAGTTAACTAGAGAACTGTTTGATCTCACCTTCCTTGAGCTCAACGTTGCGTGTCCCTTTTATCTCTGAAGGGGTGATCTCATAACACTAAGATGTGGGTATTTTATTGATGGTCAAGAAAATTATGTATATATAGGGGATACATATGTATTTTAGTAATTAAATGGAAGGATATAATTACTTCCCTTAGAAGGATTTTAGTCCTTATTGGAGTCATAGTGATGTAATTGGTTATCCTTCTATTGATAGTAAGTATAATTATTTCCTATGTTCTTAATGGATTAAATTAAATGGATGTGTAAAGTCTACTTGTGTTCTTCATCATGAAAATTGTATTTAGGTGAGTATTCATCAACCATATATATGTATACAGTTTAGGGGTTAGCTCTTTACTATCTTCTTCTCTAAATGATAAGGGAATTATTGTGATAAAGTAACTTTAAGGGGTATGGTGTAGAATGGTTATGAAAATAGTGTTCATATCTTTTTCGTAGGAACGATTCATACATCCTTCCTTGATTGTTAAGATTTCATGGATGACATTTGCGTTAATAAATTGATAGTTGAACCTTTGTTGCAATAATGGTGGAATGCCTTGGAGGCGGAAATTTCATAATTAAGTTGATGCACGAATGGTTTCAAGATTAGATCACTTGCGCCATTTAAAATGAATTTGATTACTGTTGCACCATTAGAATAACGTGGATATATGATTGAGTAAGCATCTATAATCTCTTGCGCCATATAAAATAAAGTTGACTACACTTGCGCCTCTAGAATAGTGTTGACATACAAATGATTAAGTATTTACATTCTCTTGCACCTTTGAATTTGATGTTGATTACTCTTGCGTCATGAATAAGTTGCTAATTAATATTGCGTCATGAATAAGTTGTTAACTACTATAGTGTCATGAATTATTGTTGATGTGTGATTAGTTAGCAGTTTGCTTACTCATGCGCCATGAGAATGAAGTTGATGATAACCCTTGTGTCATGAAATTATGTTGATATATGATTGTTTTAGTAACTAGTTTTATCTTGCACCATTAATTATGTTGACATATGATTTTTCTAGAATTTGTTTACTCTTGCACAATGGATAATTAATGTCGATGTATGATTGTCTAGAAGTTAGATTTCTCGCACGCAACGAATATTTAATGTTGATGAATGATTGTTTAGAATTTGATTTCACACACGCCATGAAATAAATGTTGATGTATGATTGATAAAGTTGATGATTACCCTTGCGCCATGAATAATTGATGATTAGGATTGATTGATTGATCTAGTTGATTTCGGCTTGATTGGATTAGTGGGATCTATACACCTCCTTGTTCCTCAGAACAGTTGCCATTCCTGAGACCTTAAATAGTCAAAATCAATCAAATGAATCCTAGGCTTGAGCGTTGTTTATGTGTCTTGGAGGTCCTAACCATGCAGGATAGGTTGGGCAAGTAGTTATTTAATTTTTAGCAATGTRGTTGATCGTTATCTATAATTGCTTCAGTTGATTGTGATGTGTGGAACCACGTCGCTATTTATGTTTATGTGTTGATCATGTGTCGCTAGCATTTATGTTAATGTGTTGGTTGAGTCGTTATTGATTTTGATGATGCGTCGCTTGTAATGCTAGATTATGATGTTATGTTATTATGTGTTGCTATGATTTGTGTGTTGACATTAATTTCCTAATGATTTAAAAAAAATTACCACCTTTTGTGCTTCACTTTTCGTAGTCGCAACGGAGGGGTCGTTACAGTTGATTGTTTAGATTTAAATTTCATATCAATACAAATGGGCATCTACAGAATTTTCTGTAAAAATATGTCCCAAAAAGTCCTTCATATCTCCACAATTCTTCACATTTTGGGAAAACCACTTGAGATTCAAGTAAAATGGCCCATTTTGAAAATGGGTTTTCGTCACTTTCCCTAAATTCTCTACCATTTTTTCATAGTGCACTATGCAAAATTAACACTTTGTTTTGGAATGAATTCAACAATTTTTAAGAACTTATCTGTGAGTTCCCATCATTTCCAACTAATAATATTCATGCAATGTTGAAAAATTAGTTCCTCGAGGTTCAAATATGGTGATTAAACCTATGATAAAATTCCCAATAAAAACTAGGAAAGCTCGTAAGGAAAAATATGTGGTGACTATGTGAACGCGGACACAAACATAACAATCCCTCACTCACAGACATATGAAAACCCTCGTAACTTCAAAAATCCCCCAAATCGAGCAAATACGTTGATTATAGACCATGTCGTAACTTGATGTCGAAATCAATTTCAAGGTTGCGTTAAGATAGAGGAGTACAGTACGTGGAGAGAGGTACATTCAATTTGAAAATACTACTTGGTATATGAAATTCAAGAGTATCATCACTTGGATTTTGAATTAAGGCCAAATACATGAACCATAATTAAGATCATTGTTGGTATGATTACACATGTACATCTCCTAATCAAGAGAAAGATTATCTAAAAGGAAGAAGAAAGGATTGTATTTGGATTAAGGATAAAGATTCAATCATAAATCTCAAAGTAGTTTGAATATTAATTAACGATAGTGTCAATAACACTTATAAAAATATCAATAGGAACATAATTTAAATCAGACCTAAATTAACAAGAAAAAGATAATAACAAACTTACTACTCACACAATAGTGTATGAAAAAGGAAATTTATCATTATCTTGAAATTACTTTGCCTTTATACAACCCTCCACAAAAAGAAAAATACTACAATACTACATTGTAATGCAGTCTCTGTCTTACTGCAGAATTCTCCCTTCAAGTCTCAGATTTGGAACCCCATCTTAGTTTGCTTTCTCTCTTTTTATATGTAAAGAGTTTCATAAAAAATGTAACTACCTTCCATAACTAAAAGTAATTATCCTCCTTAAAAGTTAGGAATGGGAAATTATGAAATTGTTTTAATTCCCAAACTATAGCCTAAACATAACTAACTATATTCAAAATAGTACAAAGCTTTCGTTTAAAAAATAATCTCAAGTCTTAATGAACACCAATTAATATTCTTCATAATTTTGTTCTCAAGATTTGTGGAGAGTCTTGATGCAAAAATATGGATCCGCGTCACTCATTGCATACATGTAAAAAAAAAAAAAAAAATTAATTAATAACAAACTTTTATAACAATTGGGACACCTACAGAATTTTCAAGTTATGTAGTTGTTTTTGAAAAAACGAAATTAAATAAATAAAAATAAATAAATAAACGATGTAACTAATGCATTCTTATTCAAACAAAAAAACTAAATTTAAAAGATGGGTATATAAAGCAATAAAGATATTGAGTATTGAGAAATTAATTGCCAATGAGCTTTTCATCTTAGAAAAAAAAAATTGCTTGAGTTCCACTATTTGTTTACCATATAGGCACAATACTAAAATACCTTTCTTTTCAGAACGATTTTTCCAGATTTAAAACATTTTTGGAATCTTCATCCATGGGTTTTGCAACATTAAGCAAAGGTTTATTTTTTTAGAAGAGTCTTCCTAGATATTTCAAGTTCAATGTCAACAATGAAAGTCAGGGAAGAAATATTAGAAACCTTGATGGTTCTATTTCTAACCATTCTCATATCTTACCATTTGATTTTAATATGATTTTCTTGCTTTCAACAGCAAAATTTGCTAACTTCTTAATCTTACGAATTAGATTGGGCATTTTCATCATGACTAGGAAATTTGAACATTACAGATTTCAATCCCATACTTATTGATATTTTTTTAAGGGTTTATTGAGGAAGTTTAAGAATGAGGAATATTATTATCATTTAAGGATTCAAAACTCTATCTCGAAACTATGAGACTTGCATAAGAACTTTGGATTATTAGACAATTTATTTCTATGAAGAAAAACATCCTATATCCAAATAAATTTCAACCAAAATTCAAATAAAGTCATGGAAAAATTTAACCATTCAACTTCCACAATCTCAGAATTATCAAATTCGATTTTGGAAACCAAACCCGTGAAAATGAAAACGTTTTAGAATCAGGTCGAATTTCCTATATAAAGCAAAACCAACTTAACTGAAAAACATAGCAGAAATGTCAAATTTGGATTTTGTTCCTCATTCAAGAACAGAGAAAAAGATATGTATAGAGAAATAACAACATGTCGTTCTTTTTATTATTATGAAACCTAGGATTCGAAATCCCCAAATCGTTGTAGACTCACCATCAAAATTTAGCGTAAAGAACTCAGTTGCCTATAAACTATGGTCGTGAAACCCCATTAAAAACTAGAGCTAGCCGGCCTTATGGAGCATGGGATAGGAATATTTGGAGTCATATTTGGATTATGAAGAAAATAAAAATTCGGACTCGGGTATTTCGTTGAGCCTTTTGATTTAAATTTCATATCAATACAAATGGGCGGCTATAGAATTTTCTGGAAAATCCATCCCAGAAAGTCCTTCATATCTCCAGAATTATTCACATTATGGGAAAACCGCACATGGGTCAAGTAAAATGGCCCATTCTGGAAATGGGTTTTCGTCGGTTTCCCTAAATTATCAACCATTTTTTCATAGTGCACCATGCAAAATTAAAACTCTATTTTGGCACGAATTCAACATTTTTTAAGAACTCATCTGTGAGTTCCCATCATTTCCAACTAATAATCTTCATGCACTGCTGCAGATTTAGTTCTTGGAGGTTCAAATATGGAGATTAAACATATGATAAAATTCCCAATAAAACTCAGGAAAGCTCGTAAGGAAAAATATGTGGTGATTATGTGAACGCGGCCACAAACATAACAATCTCTCACTCACAGAGATATGAAAACCCTCATAACTTCAAAAATCCCCCAAATCGAGAAAATACGTTGAATATAGACCCTGTCGTAACTTGATGTGGGAATCCATTTCGAGTTTGTGATAAGACAAAGTACAGTATGTGGAGAGAGGTACATTAAATTTGAAAATACTACTTGGCATATGAAATTCAAGAGTATCATCACTTGGATTGTGAAATAAGGACAAATACATCAATCATAATTAAGAGCATCGATGGTATGATTACACATATACATCTCATATAAATTTATTTTTACAATGTGAATCATGAATACCACTAACTAATCAAATGAGACTTTAAGCACATCTTTGCATCATAAGCTAGGCTATGATGAAATCAATTAGAATTCAAAAAGTAATTAAGACTTACAATTCCTCATTCAAATTGTTTTAGGATGGTTTTAGGGTAATAGGTTAATAAAACTCGGGATGAGAAATATAAAATATTCTCATAGTTTGAAAAATTTTGTGGCTGAAGTAAAAACCATTGTTATGAACATGTATTTGAAATCTATGAATTTCACTCTGCAATCAAGATTATTAATCAAAACCTTTAAACAAAATGGAATCATCCTGAAAATGATATGCCATGGGGAAAATTTCGAAATCGAGTTTTTAATTTCATGTTTGAAAAAACATAGACAATATAAGCAGGAGTTAAGAATGAAAGCACCTTCAAATTGCAACATATTAAATGCATTAATGTCTAGTATAAAATCACAATCTCAAACTTATTTACAAAATTAAATCAAAGAAACTTAAACAATTTTTTTTTAAATAAAGGCTCGCAAATTTCTCATTAAAAAAAAAATGAAAATTTGGGTGTTGTTGCCTGCCACAACAAGACCCAAAGTTTAGAAGGGTGGGACATGCCATACTAAACTTTGTTTTGTTGCGATACATAATGCTCCAAACACGTATCGCACACAAAATGATTTTATGGAAATACACATGCTTGTTTAACACATGTTGCACCTAACTTTCTTTTCCATACAATACACAAAAGTCTCCAAACATATTGTTGTGTTCCCAAACACCTCATCCAAGCAATACGAGTGAGATTTAGTAACTGTAAAATCCAAACCTTGTATTTGGATGTTCCAAGAAACATGCTCAATCTCTCTACCCTTATATGTAGATCCATTGTGATCAAACATGGCTTGATATTCATTACTATACCATATGGTACAAAGGTTGTTACTAACCCCTTGGACGTTCAAGTATGTGCATCTTTGAAATCACTTGATGTGTGTTTTCTTTGCTGACGAAATTACATGATGAAGAAGAACAAAAATGAAAGAGGTGGTTTTTCCTACTATTTATGATTCAAAATATGCCTACCATTTCCAAGAATAAATAGAATCTAGTTATGTTCATGTGCGATACACAAAGTTTTGTGGAACCTAGAATGAAAAAGCAGGAAATTCTTTTAGAACAAAGCATAAAGTCCTTGATGAGCATTCACAGTATGAGGCAATGCAATTATGTCTTCAAAATTATATTTTAAGGATCTTGATATGTATACATTAGCGATATCATTGTTTGGGAATAATTTTGTACACTATTATAATGGGGTAGCTACTCATACATAGGTCAGTAAATGCATAGAAGTAATGCAAGAATTTAATAAATCTATTGAGGCACCTCTAATCACTCTGAAGGGAATTTTACACATGAAATTAAATATGGGAGCTTGTTAATGAAGATGATTACATATTTAGAATTACAGGGTTAAAAACAATTTGGAGTTTGATTGGTTATATTCCCATATTATTAGTTATATTTTTCTCCTCAACCTTTGTGATTTATGAAACCTTCCATAAAACACTGTAGATATAGATACTCACACTAAGAAGGATAAGTCCAAAGATATGTTTGAAAACACCACTAGAAATCATTCAAATCAAGCTGATGAAGAAATATAGTTGATTCCATCAATGACTAATATTTGAGCAAGAACGAGCTTAATAAATATTGTCTTCAATTCTTTCAGAGACCCAATGCAATAATTATTGGAAGTCACAAACAATGGATGAAGAGGGTAAGACAAAACGAGAAAGAGCATGACATATTCAAGCATCTCTAAACTTCATATTTTTACCACTCTTATGAAGGAATCAAGCTCAAATGGCAAAGGCTAAAGTGTGTATTCAAAGAAAGGCATGAACTATGCTCATATGCAAGTTCCAAGCAAAGAAGAGAGGAGAGTTATGGTAAAAAAATAATTGACTCTATTTGATGACACAAACTAGTGTCAAAAGCCATGTTGGCTTGTAAACACTAAAGGACAAAATTTAGGGTGAAAGTGTACATGGATGCAAAAAATTGTAATTTATGAATAATTTATTGTAATTATGTTCTCATCATCCTATTTGAGATGAGGAAAAAAGTAAGTATGTGGAAGGACAAGAGTCAAGAAGGTAGAAGGCCAACAGTCAACATGAATTTTGATAAATAAAGTCATTATATTCAAAGAAAGGGATTTTGTCTCTTGGAGCTTTCATGTACTATTGTTGGAACTTTAATAAAGAGAAAATGCTTTTGGCCAAGCCATATTCTAGAGAACTTTAGTTCCTGTGTGTATTTATTGTGGACTATGTTGTTGTTTTTTCTCAGCACTAGAGTTGTGTAATCATGTATCTCACATTGTAGACTATTATTATGTATAGTTGTTGCATTCTTATTTTTGTTCCTTGGAAATATTAGTATGAATCTATGAACATAGGACTGTAGATGGTTTTTTTGATGTTGGACTATTATGGGTTTGCAATCATCTACTCATATTCTTGTCTTTATTCTCAATGAACTAATTCAATGGGTCATTTACAAGAGCATGTGCGGTTATGTGCTTGATTTTTTGTTATTGTTAGCCATGTATGTATGCATGCATTTTCATCTTAGATTAACTACATTTCATTCTTTAGTTTAGAAAACCATCAATGATGGGTCAAGCCATAAACGGTAAACCCGAAAATCATTGGTGGTTGTTGGGCTAGAATCTAGATGGGTTCCCTATTCTAAATAACATCAAGTCCAATTAGGACATCTCATCAGGGTAACCGATGCTATTAATCAAGCTCATTTCGACCCATCAACACAACATTAAACAAAATGTTTGATTTTCATAGATAAATAAATAATCCAAAATATACAACTTGCAACATTCAAATTAAGTGATCATCATTCACTACTGAAATTGGTTGGATGCCTCATTTCTTCATCACTTGTAGGGGATATTGTACTTGGGTTATTTGGAGTATTTTCTTGGTTGGCTTGATTTTTTCAACATCTTCATGTTCCATCTACAAACATAAAAATAAAGTGTAATAAGTATATTTTCATTTATAATATACATAATTGTATAAATAAAAAAGTTTACCATAGTCACAAGTGATTCATAAACAATACACATTCTTTTGAATCCATTCCTCATGCCATCTCTCAACAAATATTTGTTGGCTCCACTCTATACTTCGTTTCCTATGAGTTTCATATGCCATAATAAAGCATATATTTAAGTAAAATTTCCTCATTGTTCCATTAATTATAAAATAAGGGAAATAAAACAACATAGCTACATACAAATTGTTCAATTAACCCTTGATACTCCAACATATACATACAACCCATAATTAATTTAATGCAATATAATGCGTGAATGGATATTCTTTGTATGTTAGTGTATGTTAGGAAACATCCATGGACAATTGTAAATTTTTAAAATATAAATATCACAACAAATACGAAATGTTTAGAAAAAGGTAAATACTCACAAAATTTTGTGATCAACCAATTTCTACCCTATCATCTCATGTTATGTATTGAAAGGATTTCATTTTGTTTAATTTTATGTAACAACAAAAAAAATGAAAATTAGTATTTCATGCAACAATTAAACTCTAGATCATGATTGCTTGTTACAAGAAATAAGAGCTTATTCCTCCTAGGTGGGGTGGGTTCGTTTCTCAGATCATTGGCCGATTTTCCTTGAATTGGGTTGACCTGATGGGAAGTCAGGATCAACACTTAAATCCAATTCTTTTTTAGAAGAATTGGAGGAGTTTACAAGACTCATTCATAAAAATTTGGAATTGTTCCAGGTGGATGGGGGTTCGAGTACAAGTGCACAATTAGTCACAAACCTTCAAAAAATAAAAAGGGAATATTTTGTTTGGGCTAAGCAGGGAACATTGGTAAATGAAAGAGGTCTAAGATTGATGGAAAATGAACTCGAAGAGTTGTACTCTAATTCAAAGAAGGGGGTCATGACTCTGATGTAGCTTTGGAATGTTGTAGATTTATGGAAGCAAAGAAATTTTCAATTCTACAGGAACAGGAGGAAACCTAGAGGCTCAAGAGTCGAGCACTATGGATTGAAGTGGGAGACTATAATACAAAATTATTTAAGAAAATTGAAAACCATCAGAAAAATTACAATACAATATGGGAGCTAAACGATTCTCTTGGGAAGAAAAAAAGGGGTTTTGTCAAGATAGTTGACCTAGGGATGAATCACTTCAAGAAGTTGTTTGCATAATCAAATCAGGAAAAGGTAGGGGATATTCTTAAGATAATTTCCATGTTTCCAAGGCTAGCTAATCAGGCAGATAACAGGGACTTTTTTCGAGAGGTTTCGAAGGAGGAACTACATGGGGTCTTAGATAGTTTCAAGAAATATAAGAGTCCTGAGTTGGATGGTTGGACTGCGAAATCTTCATGGACTTATTTGATTGTGTTGGGGATCATCTACTCATAGTGGTGGAAGAAACCAATTGCACAGGGAAGTTAAAGCATAGCATCAACTCTATATTTTTAGCAATGATCCCTAACTCTGATTGTCCTTCCTCATTTGATGAGTTCATGACCATTGTGCTTTGTAACTATTTATACAAAATAGTGGCAAATATTATAGTTATGAAATTAAAACCTATCTTATCTAACTTCATCTCTCAGGAACAATTTGGGTTCTTAAAAGGAAAACTTATACATGAATCCATTAGGTCATCCCAGAAGGGAATCCACTCTATAAAGACACAAAAGAGACTGGTATCGGTATTCAAAATTGATTTCTCAAAGGCCTATGATAGGGTCTCTTGGATCTATATTTGTCTCTTACTATTGTATATAGGCTTTGAGTTACATGTTATTAAGTGGATCATGTCATGTGTTACAAATGCCTCTTTCACTATATTAAGCAATGGCATTGGGTCCACTTTTTTAAAGCAGGATGGGGAATTAGACAAGGATTCCCCTTGTCTCCATATATTTTTCTCCTGGTTGTGGATGGGCTTAGTCAGTAAATTGTTGAGGCAAAAAGGGTGAACTTGTTTTAGTGGATCTACCTAGGACGTCTCGTTAACCTCACACACATGTTATTTGTTGATGATGTTCTAATTTTCTATCTTTGTGCAATTGCAAAAGGTTTGTTTCTAAATAATATTCTGAACCTATCCAGTGAAGTTATAGGCATGGCTATAAATGTTATTAAATTGGCAATCTATCTACCATTTGAAAAGGAAGGTTTCAGAAACAGTTTTTTGAATATGTTCAATTTCCCAATCAAAGATCTAAGTGAAGGTATAAAGTATCTTGGCTTCAACCTCAAGCCAAACAAGTATGGATTATCATATTAGTCTTGGATTACTTCAAAGTTTGAAAGAAAATTTAACCACAGATCCAATTGTTATATTTCAAGAGGAAGATGAATTCTCATCAAGTTAGTTTTAGAGGTGATTCATGTATACTGGCATGTATTGACCCTTATCTTGAAAGGAACACTACATTGTATCAAGAAGATTTTCTTTAACTAATTATGGAAAGGAAGTTTGGAATATAAAGGGTCACATCTAGAAAAATGGAGAAGTTTTTCTAAGCCAAAATGATTGGGTGGGTGGGGGTTAAAGGATGGTGTGATGATTGGTCATGCCTTGGTCACAAAGTCGTTGTGGGTGTTCTTGACACAAGATAGTATCTAGAGGAAAATACTTATTTCCAAATATATTGTTCCTGCTACTATGGTGGATTGGATTCAACAAAGTCATAAATATTCTTCAAATGCTTTAATGCAGTGGAGGGCTCTCACTCTAGAATTTCCTATTATTTGAAAATTTCTAGATTAGAAGTTGGGAATGGATCTCAAGTGCGAATTGGTATTGATGCAATTGTAGGATGTGGGGAAGGTGATTTTTTTCTAGAAGGTTTGGTAAATATTTTAAGGATGAATGGTTTATGTACTTTGAACATAGTTTTAAACATAGAGGTGACATCATCTATCTGGTCACGGGAATGGTTTTCGGTGGAGGACATAGGTTTGGATGTGATTTGGAATCAATATTGGTCTTGTTATACTTTAGAGTTACATAAGGATCATGTTCATTTAAATGACAATGATGATGAATTGGAATGGTATACCTAGCTATTTAGTGGCCAATATTCTGCAAAATAAGGATATCAAGATTTGATGGTTTCATGTGATGGTAATCTCCTCTCGTGGTACAAAAGATTATGGAAGATCAAAGGGCCTCTAAAAGCTATGATATTCTTCTGGTTGGTTCTCAAGGAAAAGGTTCTTACCTGGGATATGTCGGATTTTAACCACACCTCAGGTATGGTCTATTGTTTCTACAGTTATACACAAATTTACCCAATTTGAGTTGTAAACATAAACACACTAAGATGCCTAACCAATTATCACAATGGAAGAATAAATATAGCAATTAGATCATACAAGGGTAAACAATAATTTAATGCTCAAAACCAATGTTCTTAAACCAAGAACCAATGGGATATCGCACCATGGAAATCGATAGTTTTTACAACCACAGTAAAATCCAAATTACAAGAGAATAAAACATGGGCCTAGGTTGAGTCCTTCCATCCTTTCTGTTCCCACAAATTCTCTAACAACTATCCTAGCTCTTGGTTTCCTTGTCCGGTCCTTTGGAAATCTCATCCACATGTTATAGCTTATTGTTACAGCCTATAATATCCCTAACAAATGTTTTCCACTGTCATCAAATGGCCCTTAAACATTGTTGTTCACAGCCCTAAAAACTTCCAGTCCCCCAAATATGTTGCTATATGTTGTTATGGAATCCCTATACACTCATTTTCTTGCTGCCACTTATGTGGTAGCTCTCCTTAGTTTTTTATGCTCTCTCATGGGCCTGTGGAAACCCTTAACTAGGTAGGCCAAGGATGTTATAGCTTCCCCTAACAGACCGAGCCACTAGAGGACAAGTCATACCTCTTCCTAGGCTAGCATCACCCCTTCCTTATTTGATCGAGTCACCCAAACCTTGCACTAACCCTCTGGGATATTGTGTATAGGATGGCTAAGTCCCCTTGCATCTTACAGCTGCCTCACCTAGGTAGTTTGAGCTCTTTTCCTTGGATGGAGCAAGGTTATCTTGGCAGGTCAAGCCTCTCCTAAGCCTTAGCATGCCCTCCCTTGGCTCCTAATAGCTTTGTGTCCCTCCTCCTCACTTGTACTTGCCAAAAACAAGACAAAAATAGCACAAACTGAGGCTAAGCAGCCTCCTCCATAGTTGGAATGAGGTCACCAAGGGATGGAATGAAATCACCAAGCTCTCGCACACTTTGTCTACACACTATGAAATGTCACAATGACCTTATTTTATTTATACAAGCCTTAGGGGTAAACTTAGAATCCCCTCCACAATTCAACATCAAAATAGACTTTCTTGTGGGTGTGAAGCCCCAACACAAACCCACAAATCCCATCACCAAACCCTAAACCCCCAACTCAAAATACAAGGGGGTTTTCACCAAACAAAAATGGATGATTTTTTGCCCACGATGATTAAAACATGCTTTTAACCGAGGGCACTAGTGGGAATGCCTCCCAATGCTACAAAATCATCATCAGGATCAACTTCGACAGTGAGGCCAACAGGGGTCGAGATTATGCTATCTATGTAAGGGATTCAAGGAAACAAATGTTCATATTTTTCTAGAGTGCTCTTTTTCACGACATGTGTGGATGGAGGTTGGTAGTCAATTGGGGGTTCACGATATTTGGACAAAGGACAAATTACAAGGCTATTGTAAAGATTTTGTTTTAGATGGCATTGTAAGTGTATGGAAAGTAGTGTCAATTCTAGTCCTTGGGGAATATGGTTGGCTTGGAACACCTATCTATTTGAGAACAAGGTTTATCCTACTATCAAGGTATCTCAGCAGGCATTAGCATTGCTCTAGTATTACAAGGTATCTTCATCCTTAAGGACTACTAGGTAGATTTCAAATGAGATCATAAACAAACAGAAGCCATAGGGGTTTTTTGGTGGGGCTTGCCAAGGCCCAAACAATCTTTGTGGTTTGGGATTCATTTTTCATCTTTATAAAGTCCATTATTTATATGGATAAGAAAAATTGGGTATGGGATCCAACAACATTGTTGAATTTTTTGCTCTTTTTTATTTATTAAGAGTTGTTCTTAGGAAGAATGTGACAACAATCCAAGTCTATAAGGATTCAAAACTATGCATTGATTGGATGAAGGGATTTGTGCAATTAATTCACCTAGATTTATTACAACTTGGACAGAGGTTGAAAATCATATCGAGGCAGTTCATACATATCTACTTCAAGCATTTATACAAAGAACTAAATGTAGAAGCGGATACTTTATCAAAATATGCTCTCTTGATGAATGAAAATGTGATTATGTTGGAGGAGCATCTCGAGGGATCCATGATTTTAAAAATAGAAGAAAAAAAATTTAGATGTAAATCAACTGATGTATGATATTATTGGGATGGCCTAAGATAGTAGGAAGAAATTTTAAAATTTTTTCCACAAAATATTATCTTGATTCGACTCGTGTCCTTTATGAACAGGTTCATAGACCAACATCATGCAAAAACAAATTGTACTTTAGCACCTTTTGAATGTACCTTATTTTTCTTAACAGAGGTTGCGATTTTTTTTCCAGGAAAAAAAAGGATTGAGTACTCCTTAAAAATCATGTTTTAGAATATTGTTGGGTGTAGGCTACGCGTTCTATGAAATGGATCCCAATGGGACATCTCCAGCACCATGAGGCCATCTAGTAGAATGAGTCATCATCCCACTCCCCATAGAATGAGTAGTCGGGATGACCATGCATATGGGTGTGCATATTCACCATTCCCATCATGTATATATGGAAATTACCATATATGATATGGAGTGATGACCAATACAACTGATCTAGGTGGATATTGGTGGTCACCCACCTATTCCAACTGGCTCCTCTTGACAATTTTTAGTTCAACGCGTTCTTTTGTACTTGCTTGTAATTGTGGGTTCTACACTTCTGGGGATTTTTGAATCCCTGCACATATTCCAGGTGGACACTAGTGGCATCCCATCTAATCCAACTGGCTTATTTTCTATGTTTTCATGTCAACACATCTTGTTGTACTTCTAGGGCTGCTTTGGGGCCCTTAATAGTGTTTTTTTGGCTCACCATAGTCAAATTGTATACGAAATCAAAGTTTGATAGTGTAATGTGTAGTTCTATAAAATACCTATCCAGCAGGCTATCACGTGCCTAAAACGAAGGTCGTATGCAAAAGTTACGACCCCATGAAGTTGAGGTACCAACTTACCCATAGGGGCCCACATAACTTTTGGCATTTCATCTCCTAGGGTTAGGTTTTTGGATGTCTAGGGTTTTGGCATTCATGAGTAATATCAAAAAGGCATATGGAGCCTCATTGTAATCATTCTTCTTAGATGTATGCACATAGCAACCACATCTCTTCTCAAAAATAGCTACCATCATTCTAGCAAGTGTTTCAGTTCTGCAGTTTTACAGTTTCAACCTATTTCATTTATTCAATAGAAGATATTGTTCACTGGATACCTGTGTTGTTCTTCATATCTATGTGTTTATTGTATTCAGTCTATTAATTATTTCATTCTTCTCCTAAATACAGATCAGTTGTATCAGAGCGCTTTGCTCTTCATTTATTTTTTCTTCATGCATGTCCCCGACAAGATCTGGGTACAAGAAGTTGGGACTTGAACCAATTGATTTGTTGCAAGATCAGTCATGTCGAGCCCAAAAACAAACCATGGGGGATCAAAAGAAAGATGATGGATCAATAGATCCTTTTAAAATGTTGTTAGAGGAATCCATCGCACGACAAAGGAAGGAATCCTTCGACAGTTGCCCATAGGATAAGCATCTTCATCAAGCAGTCATGTAACCCCCTTCAAGGTACAGGTAATATTTTATATTCCATTATTTGAAGAACTGATAGATTTGGATGTTGTAGATAAATGGTTGAATTTGATCGAAGGGTATTTTTTGGTCCACAATTTTTTCAATAGGGAAAATATTACTTTTTCACTCCTCAAGGTTGTCCCCCATGTTAAGGACTGGTGGGATACTTACTCTAAGCAAAGGGTCATAGAGGAATCGGCAATATTTGTGGTTTCCCCTACATGATATTCCTTCTAGGATGCCATTAAAGAACAACACTACCCCGTTGGAAGCTACGAGGACCAGTACACCCGATGGACCACCCTGTGTCAAGAAAGGGACCAAATAGTACCAGATTTCACCAATAATTTCCATACCTTGCGCACCTAATTGGGTATCAAAGACTTTGAGTGACATCTAGTGCTCAAATACTGTGGTTGTTTACATAGATACATTCAAACAGATATGTTGTCAAGATCGAGCATAAATTTAAGCAAAAGAGGTGAGAGTTTGGATCTACAAACTCCTCACAGCCAAAGTAGTGAAAAGGTATCCCCAACCCACACGATAAGAGACAAATCAAAGATGTCCACTCTTAGGACAACTAGTCCAAGCCGCAACACAAGAAGGGAAATGAAAAGATGAAGAAGGACACGAGAAAATGGCACAACACTAAAGAATGCCACTCAGAGCAATCACTTGTGGCTGAGATGAAGGTGTTCGAGTCCAAGGCCAATATTGAATTTGAATAAAATACATAATGAGGGAAGTGGATTATCGATGTGGAAACCAGTGCCACTGTCACTACCACCAAAGCCTAGCCAAGAGAGTCAGAAGAACCAAAGGAAGGAGAATGCCTTTTTCACTCCCAGATGTGGGTAAAGGGGGCTCCACTTCATTTCATTGTCGATAGAGGCAATTAGAAGAACCTGATATTAGAAGAAGTCATCAAGTGATTGGACCTACCAAAGACACCACACCCACATCCCTACACCATCGGCTAGCTTCACCAACGAAGAGATATCCATGTCAGCCAACCGTGTCGTCTTCCCTACAACATCAAGACTTTTAAAGACAAGGTATTGTGTGATATTTCTCTCCTTGAAGTTTGTGATGTTCTTTTAGGAAAACCATATTTGTGGAAGTGTCATGCTATGTATGAGTCTAGACCCCGCAGTGTTATTATTACTTAATATAGACAAGTGTACAGGATACCAGAGGTAGCGTCGCCTACCACTATTTCTTTAATCTTTGCTAAGCAATGTAGTAAGGTCATTTCACAGGCCAGGAAGTTCATATTATTTGTGATCTGTGCTCACAGTAAGCAGAAGGTCATCTCCACATCCATGGCCTCTACATAGAGCCTCTCTTTGTAGCAGAATCAAGTGAACTGATCGTGGAAGAGTACAGATACATCTTCTCCTCACCCACCGAGGTACCGACGCACTACCAAGTCAAGCATCCAATTTATCTGACCCCCGGTGCACCTCTGCTTAATGGACTAGTCTATTGTCGCTCATTGATGGAAAATGACAAAATCAAGCAACAGATCTAAGAACTTCTTCAAAAGGGGCACATCAGACCCAACTCCTCACCTTGTGGAAGCCTGATTGTACTGGTGCAGAAGAAGGACAGGACCTGGTGAATCTACATTGATTACAGAGCATTAAACAAAATGATAGTTAGGAACCGGTACCCAATTCCCATGATTAAGGGGGAAAATTTATTCAACAAGATTGACCTAAAGTCTGTCTACCACCAGGTTCTCATCGAACCAACTGATGTATGGAAGAAATCCTTCAAATCCAAGGAAGGTCTCTTCGAATGGTTGGTCATCCAGTTTGGCTTAACAAATACACCAACCACTTTCATGAGATTAATGGATGATGTATTGAGACCCTTCACCAACTCTTTTGTGGTGGTATATTTGGATGACATACTCATCTTCAACAAAACTTGGGAGGAGCACATGTGGCATATTCAACAGGTTTTTAACACTCTGTGGCAGCACAAGCTATATGCCAACTTGGAAAAATGCTCATTTGGCATGAACATGGTCCAATACTTGGTCTACATTGTTGATGAGCATGGGGTACATGTTGATCTAGATAAGATCCAAGTCTTTCGTGACTGGCCAATCCTGACCACACTACTCGAGCTTCAGAGCTTCTTGGGATTGGCCAACTTCTACCGATAGTTCATTATGGACTTCTCCCATATTTCATGGGCCATCAACCAAGTGACCAGGGGCAGTGGCAGGGAAAATTTTGTGTGGGGGAAGGAACAAAAATGAGCATCCGATGATCTAAAGCATCTCTTGTGCTCAGCTCCAGTACTCTCCTTACCTGATCTGCAAAAATTGTTCGATATTGAGACTGATGCATCTGACTATGTTGTAGGCACAGTTCCCACTCAACACGGTCGTCCAATGGAATACCACAGTGAGACACTCTCAGATACTGTCCGGAAATACCCCACCTATAACAATAAAATGTATTCCATTGTACAAGCTTGTCATCAATGGAAACATTACATTTTGGGAAAGGAGACGATCATCCACACTGATCACAAGCCTCTGCAGTTCATATAGACATAGGGGAAATTGTAGAATGACCGCCATCAGAAGTGGTCGACCTATCTGCAACAATTCCATGTCAACATCAAGTATAAGACAGGGAGCTAAAATCATGTCGTTGACTGCCTCAATTGACCTCTCATGGCTGCACTCAACACTGTGCTCCATTCTTATGGACATGAGGCACATTTGAGTGGCCCCTACTTTATCAACAAGATCCAGACTTCACCACCACCTATCATCTCTTGGGTACAGGCGTGATTGTAACCGATTTTCTTATTTAGGACGGACTGTTATGCTATCTAGGCCATCTTTGTGTCCCTACAAGTGAGCGTGCAAAGATAATTTGGGAATCCCACTACAGTCAGATGGCAGGACATTTTGGTGTGGATAAAATTGTGGTCGTTCTACAAAA
The DNA here is from genome assembly GCA_009831015.1 of Picea engelmannii. Classification (NCBI taxonomy): domain Eukaryota; kingdom Viridiplantae; phylum Streptophyta; class Pinopsida; order Pinales; family Pinaceae; genus Picea; species Picea engelmannii. Next base: position 99,258 of record ML807239.1, read on the forward strand.
ACATTTTTATTTTCAAAAACTTCGACAGGACGTCAGCAAGTATATCCGATCTTTCACTGCATGTGCCATTTCGAAGTCAACCATCAAGAATAAAGGCTTATAAACCTCTCTTCCTACTCCTGAGAATCCTTGGGAATTCATCTCAATGGATTACATGTCTGGCCTCTCGTCCACCAAGCAAGGCAATGATTGTGTATTTGTGGTCATTGATCATTTTTCGAAGATGGCCATCCTCACATCCTGCAAGAATAATATCACAGTTGAAAATACTACTAAGCTCTTCTTCGAACGAGTGTGGGTCCATTTTCGGATACCACAGACCATCATCTCTGACTGGGACAACAGGTTCCTCATCACATTTTGGTCGAGTCTCTAGTCACTGTTGGACACCAAGCTCACTAAGTCCACTGCTTTCCACCCCAAACAGACAACCAAACAGAGTTTGTCAATCGGATTATTGTGCACATCCTACACATGTAAAACTCTAAGAATCTATGTACATGGGATGAGAGTCTCCCCTATGTTCATCACAATTACAACATGGCTCTCCATAGCTCCACCAGCCATAGCCCATTTCATGTGGGACTGAGATTCCAACCCTTGGGTCCCATTGATGTTGCACTACCTCTTTCCACCACACAGACAAACTCTTCCCATGTTCAGTATGAGACCAATAAATCCACCAGATTCATTGAGCAGATTCAACACATCCACCAATAGGTCCATGAGATTTTTCAAAAATCCAATGCTAAGTACAAGCAGCGCCATGATCAACATAGGGTACTACACCAGTTTCAGGTTGGAGACAAAGTTTGGTTACATTTGCAGAAGGAGCGTCTTATAGGGCCCCATTAGAAGCTCTGCCCACTTCCCTATGGGCCTTACACTATCACCAAGGATGTGGGTAGCAATGCTTTTGAGCTCAACACTCCACCCTTCCTTGGCTTACACCCAGTGTTCAATGTGGACCTCCTTCGGCCATATTTCCCACCATTATTGGACACCTCAGTGATCGTAGAACAACTAACACCAACAGAGCTCAACCCTGACTTCATGGAAAAATAATCCTCTAATCAGATAATGGACACACAGGTCAAGGGAACTTGCTAGCAAAGGATCCAACTTTATCGGGTTGTCAAGGCAGGGCAGCTCCTACACTAAGGAAAGTGGCTCACCCGGGGTCAAATTCAGCAGAAGTTTCATCACCTAATGGGGGAACTCAATGCAATGGAGACCATTTCTTCCTAAGGGGGGAGGAATGATCCAGGTGGATATTGGTGGCCACCCACCTATTCTAATTGGTTCCTCTTGACAGTTTTTAGTTCAGCACGTTCTTTTGTACTTCTTTGTAATTGTGGGTTCTACACTTGTGGGCTTGTTTGAATCCCTACACATCTTCCAAGTGGATATCGGTGGCCTCCCATCTAATCCAAATGAATTATTTTGTATGTTTTCATGTAAGCACATCTTGTTGTATTTCCAGGGTCGTTTTGGGGCCCTTAACAGTGTTTTTTTGGCTCGCCACAGTCAAACTGTAGACTGAGTCAGATTTTGATGGTGTAATGTGCAGACCTTTCCAATGAGTTATCACGCACCCAAAACAGAGGTCGTATGGAAAATTTACAACCTCGGGAAGTTGAGGTACCAACTTACCCATAGGGGCCCACATAACTTTTGGGGTTTCATCTCCTAGGGTTAGGCTTTTGGATGTCTATGGTTTTGGCATTCATGAGTAATTTCAAAAAGGTATTTGGAGCCTCATTGTAATCATTCTACTGAGACGGATGCACGTAGCAGCCACGTCTCTTCTCAAAGATAGCTACCACCATTTGAGCAAGTGTTTTAGTTTTGCAGTTTTACACTTTCATCCTATTTCATTTATTCAATAGAAGATATTGTCCATTGGATACCTTTGTTGTTCTTCATACGTTCCTCTCATAAATCCGGATCAACAACGCACTAATACCATGCTGGTTTGAATTTTTAAAACGACCAAGCCTACAGTACATAAAAAATTAATTGAAAACATGAAAATCATATTTTTCCCCATTTGATATATTGTTTGAAATGATGAATAATATTGTATGCAGGAAGGATATGAAGAATATTGTCACTGACATACTGCAAGTTTGGTATTGGGTGCAATATTTGGGGAAACGAGGTCTGCGTGTTGCGGTGCCGGGGCGTTTAACACACAAGTGAGATGTGGGGAATGGAAGGTGAAGGCAAAGGCAGGGGGAGATGGAAATTAAAAACCATTTATTTGCAAGGATCCGAATGTGTACCTGTTTTGGGATGGGATTCACCCCACTGAGAGGTTGAATGCCATCATTTCCAAACAAATCTGGAGCGGAAACTATTCAATCATATCTCCATTTAATCTCTCATCTCTTGTATTGGGCAATGGCATACATACACCTCCTTAACTCAAACAATACCGACTCTCCTCTCTGGCATGAATGCCTTTATCAGATTCAAGTTAAAGTTGTGCACATTGTCATCATTTTTCTACTTTTAGCTCTCTCTTCTTTAGAGTTTCCATTACTTTCTTTTTTATTTAGAGTTTCCATTCCTTTTTTGTACTTTGTTAATGTGTAATTTGAACAGTGTGATCTTGTTATTATGTATAAGATATGGCCAAATAACTAGCAAAAATGTTCTATTCTACTAAGTGGTTTATTTAAATCACATACTCTATCAATCATGACACTACATGTACAAATCATTTTCATTTTCTCCTTGGACCTGTAAATAAGGCACCACCTATATGGTTGGATTAGTGTATGGTTGTTAATATGAAATATACTAGCATACCTCTAAGCAGGATGCCCAAGTAATTTGAAGGGAATTTTTATAATGATGTTTTTAATTGTAATCATAAAGATATTACAATTAAAATGATCATATTTAAGGTTGGTTCACTATTTTGATGAAGACCTCTTATATGTCTTGAAAATAGAGGGTGTAAATACAAGGGTACACAAGGGTGTAAATATATGTCTTGAAAATATAGGGTGTAAATACAAGGGTGTATGATCTAGCAATTAGATCATACAAGGGTACATAATAATTTAATGCTCAAAACCAATGTTCTTAAACCAATAATCAATGGGATATCGTACCATGGAAATCGACAGTTTTTACAACCACATTAAAATCCCAATTACAAGAGAATAAAACATGGGCCTAGGTTGAGTCCTTCCTTCCTTTCCATTCCCACAAATTCTCCAACAACTATCCTAGCTCTTCGTTTCCTTTTCCGGTCCTTTGGACACCTCATCCACATGTTATAGCTTATTGTTACAGCCTATAATATCCCTAATGAATGTTTTTCACTGTCATCAAATGGCCCTTAAACATTGTTGTTCATTGCCCTCAAAACTTCCAGCCCCCCAAATATGTTTCTATCTATTGTTGCGGAATCCCTGTACACTCAATTTCCTGCTGCCACTTATGTGGCAGCCCTCCTTAGTTTTTTATGCTCTCTCATGGGCCCGCGGAAACCCTTAACTAGGCAAGCCAAGGATGTTATAACTTCCCCTAACAGACCGAGCCACTAGAGGATAGGTCATACCTCTTCTTAGGCCAACATCACCCCTTCCTTACTATATCAAGTCACCCAAAATTTGCACTAACCCTCTAGGCTCTTGTGTATAGGATGGCTAAGTCCCCTTGCATCTTGCAGTTGCCTCACCTAGGTAGGTCGAGCTCTTTTCCTTGGTTGGAGCAAGGTTATCTTGGCAGGTCAAGCCTCTCCTAAGCCTCAGCACGCCCTCCCTTGGCTCCTAATAGATTTTTGTCCCTCCTCCTCACTTGTACTTGCCAAAAAAAAGACAAAAATAGCACAAATCGAGGCTAAGCAACATCCTCCATAGCTGGACTTAGGTCACCAAGGGATGGAATGAAATCACCAAGCTCTCGCACACTTTGTTTACACACTATGAAATGTCACAATGACCTTATTTTATTTATACAAGCCTTAGGGGTCAACTTAGAATCCCCTCCACAATTCAACATCAAAATAGACTTTCTTGTGGGTGTGAAGCCCCAACATAAACCCACAAATCCCATCACCAAACCCTAAACTCCCAACTCAAAATACAAGGGGGTTTTCACAAAAAACAAATGGATAATTTTGTTCCCAGAAAGATTCCCACATGATTATAACTGAGGCCACTAGTGGGAATGCCTCCCAATGCTACAAAATAATCATCGAGATCAGCTTCGGCAGCAAGGCCAACAGGGGTCGGGATTATGCTATCTATGTAAGGGATTCATGGAAACAAATGTTCATATTTTTCTAGAGTGCTCTTTTTCATGACATGTGTGGATGGAGGTTGGTAGTCAATTGGGGCTTCATGATATTTGGACAAAGGACAAATTACAAGGCTATTGTAAAGAATTGTTTTTAGATGGCATTGTAAATGTATGGAAAGTAGTGCCAATTCTAGTCTCCTAGGGAATATGGTTGGCTTGGAACGCCTATCTATTTGAGAACAAGGTTTATCCTACTGTCAAGGTATCTCAGCAGGCATTAGCATTTCTCTAGTATTATAAGGTATCTTCATCCTCAAGGAATACTAGGTTGATTTCAAATGAGATCATAAACAAACAAAAGCCATAGGGGTTTTTTGGTGGGGCTTGCCAAGGCCCAAACAATCTTTGTGGTTTGGGATTCATTTTTCATCTTTATAAAGTTCATTGTTTATATGGATAAGAAAAATTGGGTATGGGATCCAACAACATTGTTGAATTTTCTACTCTTTTTTATTTATTAAGAGTTGTTGTTAGGAAGAATGTGACAACAATCCAAGTCTATAAGGATTCAAAACTATGCATTGATTGGATGAAGGGATTTGTGCAATTAATTCACCTGGATTTATTACAACTTGGAGAGAGGTTGAAAATCATATCGAGGAAGTTCATACATATCTACTTCAAGCATTTATACAAAGAACTAAATGTAGAAGCGGATACTTTATCAAAAGATGCTCTCATGATGAATGAAAATGTGATTATCTTGGAGGAGCATCTCGAGGGATCCATGATTTTAAAAATAGAAGAAAAAAAATTTAGATGTAAATCAACTAATGTATGATATTATTGGGATGGCCTAAGATAGTAGGAAGAAATTTTAAACTTTTTTCCACAAAATATTATCTTGATTCGACTCATGTCCTTTATGAACAGGTTCATAGACCAACATCATGCAAAAACAAATTATACTTTAGCACCTTTTGAATGTACCTTCTTTTTCTTAACAAAGGCTACGATTTTTTTTCTAGGAAAAAAAAGGATTGAGTACTCCTTAAAAATCATGTTTTAAAATATTGTTGGGTGTAGGCTATGCGTTCTACGAAATGGAGCCCAATGGGACGTCTTCAGCACCGAGAGGCCATCTAGTAGAACGAGTCATCGTCCCACTCCCCATAGAACGAGAAGTCGGGATGACCATGCATATGGGTGTGCATATGCCCCATTCCCATCATGTATATATGATGATTACCATATATGATATGGAGTGATGACCAATACAACCAATCCAGGTGGATATTGGTGGTCATCCACCCATTCCAACTAGCTCCTATTGACAGTTGTTAGTTCAGCACGTTCTTTTGTACTTCTTTGTAATTGTGGGTTCTACACTTCTGGGGATTTTTTAAGCCCTACACATATTCCATGTGGACACTGGTGGCCTCCCATCTAATCCAACTGGCTTATTTTCTATGTTTTCATGTCAGTACATCTTGTTGTACTTCCAGGGCCATTTTGGGGCCCTTAACAGTGTTTTTTTGGCTCGCCATAGTCAAACTATATACAGAGTTAGATTTTGACAAGTTCTATAAAATACCTTTCCAACAGGCTATCATGCGCCTAAAACGGAGGTTGTATGCAAAATTTACAACCCTAGGAAGTTGAGGTACCAACTTACCCATAGGGGCCCACATAACTTTTGGTGTTTCAACTCCTAGGGTTAGGTTTTTGGATGTCTAGGGGTTTGGCATTCATGAGTAATATCAAAAAGGCATATGGAGCCTCATTGTAATCATTCTTCTCAGATGTATGCACGTAGAAACCACATCTCTTCTCAAAGATAGCAACCACCATTCGAGCAAGTGTTTCAGTTCTGCAGTTTTACAGTTTTAGCCTATTTCATTTATTCAATAGAAGATATTGTTCACTAGATACCTGTGTTGTTCTTCATATCTCTGTTTTTATTGTATTCAATCTATTAATTATTTCGTTCCGCTCCTAAATACAGATCAGTTGTATCAGAGCGGTATGCTCTTGTTGACAGGCGAAATTGACCGTCCGTCAACTGGAAGAGTGGAACCAGTATGGGGTTGTCTAATAACCCAAGCCGTTTGGAATGAACCACCCTCACGGGTTTAGCAGCTATGTTAGCCGATCTAAGTCCTAAGAAAACAAAAAAGAAAACTACTCTAAATTAACTAATCTAACTAAAAACAACTATTAAAACAAACTAATAAACTAATCTAACTAAAATTAACTATTAAAACAAACTAAACAAATCTAACTATTCTATATATACAATCTACTATCTAATACTATGATAACTCTAAGAAATTAAATATCTAACTACTAACAAAAATAAATCTTATTCACAAAATGCACAATATTTAACAATTTATAGATTTGAATGAAAACCTGAAAAACTCATTTGCATTCTGTACTAAGACAGGGAGAGTTATTGTTTTTTGATTTTATAATTTTATGAAAAGAAATACAACAAAAACTAACTAAACTAAACAACTAATATACTAAATCTAACTACAAATCTAAACTACACATATATATAACTAAACTACTTAAATTATACTAACAAATAAACTATTAAATACTAAAAAACAAACTGACCTGAAGAAATGCTCCATGTTTGTCCTGTATGCAATGATTGTCTTAGCTGATCGGAGGGACGAAACTCGCACCAAATTTTTCCAGGAGCTCGTCGTAAACAATAAGCTGCAGTGCTCTTCAAATATGATTACAGGACAAACAAGACATAAAAAATTTACAACAATCTTATGATTTATAAATCTTCACAGTTAGATAAATCTGTATGCAAAGACTTATACAAAAAT
>ML807239.1:106410-123269 GCA_009831015.1 Picea engelmannii
CGTAAACAATAAGCTGCAGTGCTCTTCAAATATGATTACAGGACAAACAAGACATAAAAAATTTACAACAATCTTATGATTTATAAATCTTCACAGTTAGATAAATCTGTATGCAAAGACTTATACAAAAATGATTCAATTGACGAAGAAGAGAAATCTTTCATTCATTAACTGAAACAAAATAATTGTTGTATTTTTAAGTAATGAAAGAAATCAGATATGGATAGCACATTAATCAAATCACATCATCCTGCAATAAATTATGATAGCTAAAGTAGTCTATAATCAACTGCAAACGACATGCATAAACTTGAAACAAAAGCTTGATATATTGAAAAGCGAAAGCTGTAGCAAGACATCAACTCTTGTCTCAGTTTGTATTAGAAATCCATAGCCTGGTTCTCCCACAAGTGAGGATGCTCCTTATTACAAAAAATAATAAGTATTTAAAGACCTTCCACAGGGTAAAACATCCCTGTGGAAGTTATCAAAACTGTTTATAGAAAATCTGGGAAAATATCCCAAGTTTCTATCTCTAAAACTAAGAACCTAAAATAAAACTGTATCACACAAATATCTCCTAGAATGCCACAGCATGCCCAATGCAATTCGAATGTACCTGAAAGAGGTAAAAAAAAACAAGTTAGGAAGATATTTTGCTGATGAAATTGATAAAAATCTAATTCTAAAGACTAGCTACAGAATCTTGCGATTCTGTAGCTGGTCTAAATCAGTGAAAAAATCAGCATTAAAATCAATTCAAATCTTTAAAGAATTAAATTCAACTATTAACAAGTATCTAATAACTATTTGAAAGACAAACGAATCATTCAAATTGAAATTGTTATACTAATTTGAAATCAAACAAGACTGAGATCAATCAAATGACTACAGAGATGCGTGTACTCTGTTTCATTTGTTGTCACAAAATCAAGTAAATGGAATCATGTTGGATAACCGACAGTAATGAAATCGATTCATAACCAATTGAAATCGATACAGTTAAACAAATCATAGGCGATCATTTATGTTGCCTTATCCATCAACAGGAAACACGATCGAATCCATACGAAAACATCAAGATCATTTTCAAATTGATATAACTGTATTAACATAAACAAATGATCCATGCCATTGGCGAATCAAATCAAAACTGGTGTGTAAATTATCACAAACGAAATCATAATGAAATCAATCAATTGATAATAGGATCTGTAAGAGTTGTCCAATCGTTTGTTTTTGCTAATTGGGGGCGGACGAAATCGATTGACTTTCAACGAAATTATTACTAGAACTCACTTCAAAATGAATTATTAACCGAATTTCATCATACGAATTCAACAGAGGTAACATAGGTTGATCTGAGTTAACAAACTCGTTTTGAAAATTAAAATCAACAGAGCAGCATCAAGTCTATTTTCGATATGCATCCAACTCATAAAACAATCATGCTAACTCAAAAAACGCAACAATCCAATCAAAACAAGAGCGAATCAAAGAGTTGGAGTTTGACATAGTTGTTGTGAATCAAAACAGTTCCATGATTTCGGCGAAGATATCTTTTGCACAGGCTAAATGAGAATATCGTTTTCATACAAAACAGAGTCGTTCTTTCCAAATCGGAGTCGAACAGAGTTGTATTCCTGATTTAGAAGATTACATCTCATAGCATATTAATCAAACTCACGAAATCGTTCCAAAATCACACCATAGAATCAGAGCCGATATAATCCAACCATAATGAAATCATACCAAATCAAACATGGTCGTGCTCTAATTTTAGCATGAAAATCTTTTGTACAGGTTAGATACAAACAAAATCCAAGTGAATTACACCCAGTCAAAACCAATCAATTTCTAAACTGGGCGTGACCAAATCGTGTAACCAAATCATAACCATATTCGACTTTATAACCGTTTCAATAATCAAACCATGTCAAAGTCATTTCGAATAGTAAACAGACTTATCAAAACTCAGAAACCAATTCATTATATTAATCTAGCAATTCACAAAATGAAAATGATATCGAAATTCATACCTGGATGATGAGCAGACAACTTGGTCATAACATTTTGGAATTGACGATGGCTGTAGCCGATTCGACATTCCTAAAAATGATGGAACCAGTGGTTTTCTGCTTCTTATCATTAGCTCGAAGCTTGTCCCTTTCACTAGTCAACACTGTAACTTGGTTTTCCAATGCTTTGATTTTCGATTGAAGTAAGGGAACGTCTGTATAGTATCTTTCCAACCACACATTACACTAGTTGCATGACGAATGCCCTACAGTCGAGGGTTTGGGAGAATCACCGAGGGTTTCGTTAGGTAGCTTGATCCCTAGATAACTGGGATTGTTCCTTAGACATAGGGGCAAATTAGAAACGAAATCATAGGTGGATCAGAGCACAAACCTTGGGAGTAAGGGTACTCACTAGCTAGGAAGCGTTCGATGTCAGAGTCCGAGTCTTCACTGAGGACTATGGGCTTCTGCTCAGCACTAGATTTAGGTTTATTCCTAGCCAGTCTTGAGATAAGTTGGGCATTCTTCTTACCTTTGCCATTGACAGTAGGGTTTCCCTTGACCTTTTTGCTCACAAACTTTTTAACAGCCTCAACCTTTTCAGTTATAACGTCGGGTAGATCGATATCAGGTCCGACCGAGGGTTTGGGAGAGGGTAGTAGGACATGGAAAGGCATGGGTGGCTCGAACTTAGTTTCACTAACCACAGGCTTGTCAATTTGTACAGGCTCTGTATCAGCAAAACCATTTCGAGAGATAAAAGCTTGCCAACTATCACCATGGAGATTTAAGTGATGAACAACGATGAGTCTGATTAGGCCATGGTGGAACAAGCTACTATCGGCCTTTTCTCTTTTAAACCTTTTTGATATTTTATAAAGGCTTCGCTGGAAATAAAAAGGCATATTCAATGGATAACCCATAAAATTCATTAACATTCGGAGGTGATAAAAAAAAACCAGTCCATATCGACCCTCACAGGTCACGAATTGTTTAACCACCATCAAAAGATCATGCCATCTTGGTTTAAGCGTGGAAATCGGAATACCTTTGTCACAGGATGTAACCTTTCGTGAGACGAACAACAAAGGCCATGGCACCTCCTCCACTTTAGAGTTTTTAAATCATCATTGGCCCGTGGACAGTAACCCTGTGGCAGAGCTAATGAACTCCTCATTCAACTCAAGCTGAATGTTACCTACTTTGGCCCTACACCCATTAAAAGTCGGGGCGAACTGTTGTGCAACAAAGAAATTAAAACCCTCAAACCTCTGCACGAACGTGAGCCAACCACTATCCTCTAAGTCTTTCCGGGCGTTATCAAACAGTAGCAAGGCTTGACTACCGTTCGGCTCAATTCGCACCACTGGTGCCATAAACAGGGTTCACGGTAAGCGATGTGAATGAGCTAGGGTTTGAATGCAGTACATAGGAGCAGAACACTCGAAGGATTACCGATGCTAGCAGAGGTGAAATAGTGATAAGGGGAGGCATTAATGACATCGTGCGAAGGTGGTGGAACTATTTGCTGGCCATGCAGAAAAGTCATTACCAATGGTACAACCGTCGGCGTTTTCAACTATTCAAATCACAATGCATAAGTGTTACAACTATGCCACTTCAATCAATCAAAACCTTTGGTTAGTGGATAAACCATTCGCGCAAGCAATAGTTATAATCTCAAAACCAAACAAATAAATTGAAATCAATGCCAATGTTTTGACTATGTGACATGCGTTGTATAGAACGATTCATACCAATAGTTTAACCAATGTGCCGAGTGGATTGATCAAATAACATGTAAACACAATCCCCAATGTATCACAAACTCAATGAAACAAAATCACACAATCAATCCGAGAATGTCAAATGAGTACAGATCAAAAGGTCTTGCCAACTGTATAATGATAAGTAAAATGTAAGCACAATAGGCATATCGACAAGAATGATAATGACAATTCAATAGTGATTTTAATGTGATTTCGAAAGACCAAGTTTTCACGCTTACAGTCGTGAAAACAAAAACGAAGGAAAGTGTGCAAATATCGCAAAAATAAAAGTGTCGTTTATTTGATAATTGCGACGAAAAATTAAGGTTTGCAAAACACTGGTGTAGGCAACTTATAAGACAGTGGAAAAATGTGAATTGGCTGCCAACAACTCTTCATTTATTTTTTCTTTGTGCATGTCCCTGAAAAGATCTGGGTACAAGAAGTTGGGACTTGAACCAATCGATTCGTTGCAAGATCGGTCACATCGAGCCCAAAAAAAAACCATGGGGGATCAAAAGAAAGATGATGGATCAATAGATCCTTTTAAAATGTTGCTAGAGGAATCCCTCACGCAACAAAGGAACGAATTGATGGACAAGATTGCACAGATCCTTCGACAGTTGCCCACAGGAGAAGCATCTTCATCAAGCGGCCATGCAACCCCCTTCAAGGTACAGGTAATATTTTATATTCCATTATTTGAAGAACTGATAGATGTGGATGTTGTAGATAAATGGTTGAATCTGATCGAATTGTATTTTTTGGTCCACAATTTTTTCGATAGGGAAAAGATTTCTTTTTCACTCCTCAAAGTTGTCCCCCATGTTAAGGACTGGTGGGATACTTACTCTGAGCAAAGGGTCATAGAGGAATTGACAATATTTGTGGTTTCCCCTACATGAGATTCCTTCCAGGATGCCATTAAAGAACAACACTACCCCGTTGGAAGCTATGAGGACCAGTACATCCGATGGACCACCCTGCGTCAAGAAAGGGACCAAACAATACTAGATTTCACCAATAATTTCCATACCTTGTGCACCAAATTGGGTATCAAAGACTCTGAGTGACATCTAGTGCTCAAATACTATGGTTTTTTACATAGATAAATGGAATTTCTGGACAACGCCTCATTGGGTATGGCTTACATATATGTTGTCAATATCAATCAAAAATTTAAGCAGAAGAGGCGAGAGTTTGGATCTGCAAACTCCTCATAGTGAAAGCAGGGAAAAGGTGGCCCCAACCGACACAATAAGGTACATATCAAAGATTTCCATTCTCAGGACAACCAGTCCAAGCTGCAACACAAGAAGGGAAATGAAAAGATGAAGAAGGACATAGGAAAATGGCACAACACTGAAGAATGTCACTCCAAGCAGTCACTTGTGGCCGAGCTAAAGGCATCCGAGTCCAAGGCCAATACTGACTCCGAATAAAATCCATAAGGAGGGAAGTGGATTATCGATGTTGAAACCGGTGCCATTGTCGCTACCACCAAAGCCCAGCCAAGAGAGCCAGAAGAACCAAAGGAAGGGGAATGCCTTTTTCATTCACAGATGCGGGTAAAGGGGGCTTCGCTTCATTTCATTGTCGATAGCGGAAGTTAGAAGAACTTGATATCAACAGAGGTCGTCAAGTGATTGGACCTGCTGAAGACACTGCACCCACATCCCTACAACATTGGCTAGCTTCACCAAGGAAGAGATATCCATGTTAGCCAACAGTGTCGTGTTCCCTACAACATCAAGCCTTTCAAAGACAAGGTATTGTGTGATATTGTTCCCCTTGAAGTTTGTGATGTTAATTTAGGAAAACCATATTTGTGGAAGTGTCATGCTATGTATGAGTCTAGACCCCACAGTGTTATTATTACTTAATGTAGACAATTGTACAGGATACCAGAGGCAGCGTCACCTACCGCTATTTCCTCAATCTCTACTAAGCAATGTAGTAAGGTCATTTCACAGACCGGGGAGTTCATATTATTTGTGATCCGTGCTCACAGTAAGCAGAAGGTCATCTCCACATCCATGGTCTCTACACAGAGCCTCTCTTTGTAGCAGAATCAAGTGTACGGGATCATGGAAGAGTACAGATACATCTTCTCCTCACCCACCGGGGTACCGACGCACTACTAAGTAAAGCATCCAATTGATCTGACCCCCGATGCACCTCTGCTTAATGGACTAGTCTATTGTTGCTCACTGATGGAAAATGATGAAATCAAGCATCAGATCCAAGAGCTTCTTCAAAAGGGGCACATCAAACCCATCTCCTCACCTTGCGGAAGACATATTGTACTAGTGCAGAAGAAGGACGGGACCTGGTGAATCTGCATTGATTACAGAGCATTAAACAAAATGATAATCAGGAACCGGTACCCAATTCCCAGGATTGATGACCTTCTTGACCAACTCAAGGGGGAAAAGTTCTTCAGCAAGATTTACCTAAAGTCTATCTACCACCAGGTTCTCATCGAACCAACTGATGTATGGAAGACAACCTTCAAATCCAAAGAAGGTCTCTTCGAATGGTTGGTCACGCGCCTTTGTCTTAACAAATGCACCAACCACTTTCATGAGATTGATGGATGATGTATTGAGACCCTTCACCAAATCTTTTGTGGTGGTATATTTGGATGAGATACTCATTTTCAACAAAACTTGGGAGGAGAACATGCGGCATATTCAGCAGGTTTTTAGCACTCTGCAATAGAACAAGCTATGTGCCAACTTGGAAAAATGCTCCTTTGGCATGAACACGGTCCAATACTTGAGCGACATTGTTGATGAGCATGGGGTACATGTTGATCTAGATAAGATCCAAGTCTTTCATGGCTGGCCAATCCCGACAACACTAACCGAGCTTCGGAGCTTCTTGGGATTGGCCAACTTCTACCGATAGTTCGTGTTGGACTTCTCCCATATTTCATGGGCCCTCAACCAAGTGACCAGAGGCAGTGGCAGGGAAAATTTTGTGTGGGGGGAGGAACAAAAATGAGAATCCGATGATCTGAAGCATATATTTTTCTCAGGTCCAGTACTCTCCTTACCCGATCTGCAACAATCGTTCAATATTGAGATTGATGCACATGACTATGTTGTAGGTGCAATTCTCACTCAACACGGTCATCCAATGGCATACCACAGTGAGACACTCTCAGATACTGTCCAGAAATACCCCACCTATAACAAGGAAATGTATTCCATTGTACAAGCTTGTTGTCAATGGAAACATTACATTCTGGGAAAGGAGACGATCATCTACACTTATCACAAGCCTTTGCAGTTCATACAGACATAAGGGAAAGTGCAGAATGATCGCCATCAGAAGTGGTCCACCTACCTATAGCAATTTCATCTCAACATCAAGTATAAGACAGGGAGCTCAAATCGTGTCATTGACTACCTCAGTCGACCTCCCGTGGCTGCACTCGCCACTGTGCTCCATTCTTGTGGACATGAGGCACATCTGAGTGGCCCCAACTTTATCAGCAATATCTGGACTTCACCACCACCTATCATCTCTTGGGTATAGGCGTGACTGTCACCGATTTTCTTATTCAGGATGAACTATTATTCCATCTAGGCCAACTTTGTGTCCCTACAAGTGAGCGTGCAAAGCAGATTTGGGAATCCCACTATAGTCAGATGGCAGGACATTTTGGTGTGGAGAAAATTGTGGTAATTCTACAAAAACATTTTTATTTTCCAAAACTTCGACAGGACGTCAGCAAGTATATCTAATCTTTCACTGCATGTGCCATTTCCAAGCTAGCCATCAAGAAGCAAGGATTATACACCCCTCTTCCTACTCCTGAGAATCCTTGGGAATTCATCTCAATGGATTACATGTCTGGCCTCTCATCCACCAAACAAAGCAATGATTGTGTATTTGTGGTCATTGATCGGTTTCCGAAGATGGCCATCCTCACATCCTGCAAGAAGAATATCACAATGGCAAATACTACCAAGTTTTTCTTCAAACGAGTGTGGGTCCATTTTTGGATACCACAGACCATCATCTCTGACTGGGACAACATGTTCCTCAACACATTTTGGTCGAGTCTCTGGTCACTGTTGGACACCAAGCTCACTAAGTCCACTGCTTTCCACCCCCAAACAAATGGCCAAAGAGAGGTCGTCAATCGGATGATTGTGCACATCCTACACATGTAAAACTCTAAGCATCTGTGTACATGGGATGAGAGTCTCCCCTATGTTCAACAAAGTTACAACATGGCTCTCCATAGCTCCACCGGCCATAGCCCATTTCATGTGGGGTTGGGATTCCAACCCTTGGGTCCCATTGATGTTGCACTACCTCTTTCCACCACACAGACAGACTCTTCTCATGTTCAGTATGAGACCAATAAATCCACCAGATTCATTGAGAGGATTCAGCACATTAACCAACAGGTCCATGAGATTTTTCAGAAAGCCAATGCTAACTACAAGCAGTGCCATGATCAACACAAGGTACCGCACCAGTTTCAAGTTGGAGACAAAGTTTGGTTACATTTGCAGAAGGGGCGTCTTATAGGGCTCCATTGGAAGCTCTTCCCACTTCTCTATGGGCCTTACACTATCACCAAGGATGTGGGTAGCAATGTTTTTGAGCTCAACACTCCACCCTTCCTTGGCTTACACCCAGTGTTCAATGTGGACCTCCTTCGGCCATATTTCCCACCATTATTGGACACCTCAGAGATCGCATAACAACTAACACCAACATAGCTCAACCCTGACTTCATGGAACAAGCATCCACTAATCAGATAATGAACACACAGGTCAAGGGCACTCGCTAGCAAAGGATCCAACTTTATCGGGTTGTCAAGGCAGGGCAACTCCTACACCAAGGAAAGTGGCTCACCCGGGGTCAAATTCAGCAGAAGTTTCATCACCTGATGGGGGAACTCAATGCAATGGAGACCATTTCTTCCTAAGGGGGGAGGACTGATCCAGGTGGATATTGGTGGCCACCCACCTATTCTAATTGGTTCCTCTTGACAGTTTTTAGTTCAACACGTTCTTTTGTACTTCTTTGTAATTGTGGGTTCTACACTTGCGGGGTTGTTTGAAGCCCTACACATCTTCCAAGTGGATATTGGTGGCCTTCCATCTAATCCAAATGAATTATTTTGTATGTTTTCATGTCAGCACATCTTGTTGTACTTCCAGGGTCGTTTTGGGGCCCTTAACAGTGTTTTTTGGCTCGTCACAGTCAAATTGTAGACTGAGTCAGATTTTGACGATGTAATGTGTAGTTCTCTAAAATACCTTTCCAATGAGTTATCACACACCCAAAACAGAGGTCGTATAGAAAATTTACAACCTCGGGAAGTTGAGGTACCAACTTACCCATAGGGGCCCACATAACTTTTGAGGTTCATCTCCTAGGGTTAGTTTTTTGGATGTCTATGGTTTTGGCATTCATGAGTAATATCAAAAAGATCTTTGGAGCCTCATTGTAATAATTCTGCTCAGACGGATGCACGTAGCAGTCACATCTCTTCTCAGAGATAGCTACCACCATTCGAGCAAGAGTTTTAGTTCTGCAGTTTTACAATTTCAGCCTATTTCATTTATTCAATAGAAGATATTGTTCATTGGATACCTTTGTTGTTTTTCATACGTTCAGCTCCTAAATCCAGATCAACAAAGCACTAATACCATGCTGGTTTGAATTTTGAATTGAGTAAAGGCGCTAAAAATCGATGCCCATTCAAATTTGGATTTTAAATTTGCAAACCCATCAAAGAATGAATGGCCTCGGATTTGATTTTAGGTGTTTCTTTTTAAATTTATGAATCTGACCTTGAGATCATTATGTTCGATTTTTCGTCTTCAGCATATGTTATTGCTGCACAACACAACTTGGTTTTCTCGGGGGTACTTGGTTCTTTCACTGGAATTGGATCTATGAACATGCCGGCAGCAGCTGCTAAAACGTCGCCAAATACATGCCAGGAGAAAATATGGCTGAACAACGAGACATGTACAAAATGGCTATCTCGCCAATATGACCAATGGCTATCTCTCCTGCGACACTGCTAATTCCTGGACTAAATGGACACAACTCAAGGTTATGGTGGAAGATATTCAAGACTCTGAACTTGTGAAGCTTTATTCCTCATCTTCGGACAATTTAGAATCAAAATCATCTTCTGACTCGGAATCGATGGAAACGGACTCATAATGATTTTTTTGTTTGTGTTGTCTTCATCAAAAGATATATGAATGTTGTGACATGCAAATCTACAGCAACAAAATATAACCGTCGTGTAAAGATACCTCGTATATTTCATTTTTATTTTCTGGTATAAAACTTTTATAAAATATGATGATTGAATTTCCAACGGTGATTATAGAATAATTTTTATTTACCTATACGACAACATAATTTATAATTATTTTTTTATTAACAAAATTTAGGTCTGTATAATTTCTAATTATTTCTTAATTAAGAAAATTTTGGTATTTGTATAATTGTATCTATTTAATCTGATTTCACTGGAAATTATTTTGATGGTTGAAAATGGATAGAGACAATGTCTATTTGTTTATAATTTTTTATTTGATTTATATGGCAATCTCGTGAGATATTAAAACCCCAACTATATGATAAAGGTAATGTCTACATTTAAAAACCGTGAGTACATTAATGTGATTCATATTATACCTGCCGCAGGCACGTATATATCATTTGATTTTTTAGCATTGAACAAACATTTTTCAAAATTTCCTAAATTTTACATTAGCTAATGAATTATTTTATTTTCATGCAATTTTAAAAGGGAATTATCTATGATACCATTAGTTAAATGATTTGAGTTCTTATTGTGAAGTCGACTGCGGCTTTGATGGGATTCGCAACCAGGTTTAATGTGTCAGATATTATTTCAAATCTACACGTATTTTTTTGTCACCTTGACAGATTCTGCACTTGCTTCTTTATATTATGTGTTCTTATTCGGGCCAACGATATTAAACTCTCAAATAACAGACTGTTATCCTTTAATGCGGCAAGTATGTTGATGGCAGAATCTTGTTTTTGACAGAATTTGAAATGTAATATTTAGAGTTTCACAAAGTTTCAATGTTGGGTTACAACGATGTTATATGCCAAAGTTACATATATTTTATATGTGATGAATATACTATAATTTTATTTTTAAAATGTATTATTTAATATAAACAAAAAATATATATAATGTTATTATGGTTTTTTTTTTTTAATGAATTTGAGTTTGAATAAAAAATGAAAAAAGAAAATAATTAAAGATATGTATTTTATGTGGTGAATAGATAGTATAATTTTATTATATTTTAAAATATGATGTTATTATCATTATGCTTTGGGGACATGGTAAATTACCATGAACACGAAACATAAGCACTTTCTAATTGGTAGGGTCTCATTTCTCTCAAATAAGAAAGGATATGTAAAGTTTCAATGAACAGTGACTCCATAATAAACATAAGAGCACTACATTATTGAAATATCCGACCAAATCTTCTTCTATCTAGACTCTATTAGTGACTTAAAATCACAATTTGGGAGGAAGCTATAACATAGACTCTATAAAATCCTATTGCGAGGAAGCTATAACATAGACTTAATAAACATAAGAGCATTACATTATTGAAGTATTCGACGGAATCAACCTCTAAGGGTTCTCAATGATAATATAACATATTGTATATAAGCTCTGCAACTAGGGTTTATGCGCTCGAAAAATAGGGTTTATGCGATCTCGACTCCCCCCATCCAATTCGTTGAACACTCCTGCATCCACTTGACGCACTCTGCACCAAGGCTCTGTTCAACACAGTAACATGTCAGCTGAAGGGGGGGTGGAAGCCCCCCCCCCCTTATCGCAACATTGCGGCAAATGACCCACAGAACATCCACGCACGCAGACCGTCTTTTGAACCACCTCAACACCTGTGGGATCAATACATGCAAGACAAAATGCAAGGAAGCTATGGCACGAACATGGATGCATAAACCTCTCATCCAAAAGCTGCTCGAGCTTAGATACCAGGTAAATTCATACCACAAGCCCCAACAACACCACGATACACCATAAAAAGAAACAGAATAGGCGAGCACACCCAGTTCATGAGGGACCACACACTAATAAGAAAATTCCTGGGCCTTTGGCCCTCAGAAAGAGACTTAACACACTGGATCAAAGCCTGGTGGATCCCTAAGGGAGACTACGAGATCCAACTGGGCTCCAAGGGATTCTTCACAGTCATATTCTACAATCTGGAGGATAAAGATCGGGTATTTGAAGGAGGCCCCTACTTCTACAACTCGGCAGGGTAATATAAGCGATTCTGGACTGAACGCTTCTGCCCAGAGAAAGAGAACTTTGCCTATGCTCCGGCTTGGATCCGTCTCTACTCCCTACCCCAAGAGTTTTGGCTAGAAGAATTTTTATCAGGTATAGGCAATACTCTAAGAAAGCACATCAAATCTTCATAAGCCACCAAGCACAGAAAGTACACCTCCTATGCCAGAATCTATGTCTACATGGACATATCCAAATCCCTCCCAGGCACAATAATCCTGGAATACTAAGATGAGGAATGGGCACAAACTATAGATTATGAACACATATCGTTCAAATGCCAGAAGTGCCACGAGCATGGGCATCTCTTCAGAGACTACCCTCTCAACACCCCCCCACCCCCCCAAGTCAGCTAAGGAAGAGAAGCCAAAGGATGGCTTCACATAGGTTTAGGCTCGCAGGAAGAAGACGTAGAGGAAGACAACTGCCAACAATAATCGGAAAAATCCCAACACCAACTCCTTCGATGCATTAACCAATCTACCAGAGGCCAAAGAGGTGGAAAACCCTCACAAATCTTCAGAAGCAGAAGGAAACAGTGACAAGGAAGACCGACTACCTCAGGCGGCCCCTTCCTAGGTAACCCCATGCTATCCTCCACTCCACTCAGACTCAGGTAAAGAGCCTGAAAAGGATGAAGACACGGTAATGGCAATGAATGAATAAGACCTAGTAGGAATAGACCTGGACAAACTGGAAGAAGCTCTCAACAAAAAAGATATACAAACCATACCAGAAGATCAGTTAAGAAAAGTCCACAAGGTATTTCTGGATTCATCAGCAGGGGAAACCTCAAGACTAGGAATAAAAGGAGACCCAAACCCCGATCCAAGGAGAAACACAAAAGAAAACAAAAGGAGAGGAGGAAAAAAGAGCAATAGCTTATCAAGGAGGCGGGCAACTATATGATTAACTCGGGACAAATACAGAAGCTCTCAGAGAGCTCCTTCTCCCACCCACCTAATTGTTAAATCAGGAAAGTCATCACATGGAACATTAGTGGCCTCAATGGAAGATCCAAGAAAAGGACCCTCCGAAACTATATCAAAATGGAAGACCTAGACATCCTCCTTCTTCAAGAAACAAAATGCGTGGGCCAGACCACGGAAGCAATTTTCAGAAAATGTTGGCATAACTGCAACTCATACCACATAGACTTGAAAGGCATGGCAGGGAGCCTTGCCATCCTCTGGAACCCAAAATCTGTCATTCTGAACCAAGGTCTCTTGACATCGGGAACTCTCACGGCCCATTATCGAGCAATAGGTTCGGACAAAGATGGATGGATCACCAATTCCTATGGACCACAAACCATTTAGGAAAAATAAATCTTCCTTCAGCACTTAGCATACCTCACCTCCTTAGCCAACAACCAGAGGTGGATTGTGGGAGGCGACTTCAACATGATCCTGGAACAAGATAGCATAAATTTCCAAGAAAAGATTCATAAACAAGATAGCATAAATTTCCAAGAGCTCCTGGAACAACAAAACTTGGTAGACATAGAAAATAGCAATGGTACCTTCACTTGGACGAATAAGTGCATGGGACCCCAATAGATTTCCTACAGACTCGATTGCTTTCTTCTTTTCGAGACCCTTCTCCTGGAATTCCCTCTCATTGATTCCAACATCCTCCCAAAAGCAGGCTCAGACCACTGGCCTGTTCAGCTCTGGGTGGACACCATGGCTTCCCCCAAGCTCAAACCCTTTAGGTTTGAAAAGTTTTGGCTTATCCATCCCGACTTCCAAAAGATGGCTTGAATTTGGTGGGACACGACTGAGATTCGGCAGGGACCCAAAATGTACTTCTTTCAGTAGAAGCTCAAATACTTCAAGCAACAAGTGCAACAGTGGAACAAAGAACCCTTTGGAAACATCTTCGAAGAGAGAAAAATCCTGTAACAAAAACTAGAATCCCTTCAACAACAAGCCATCCAAACAAGATACACTCAGAATCAGCAACAGGAGGAACATAACACCAGGCAACAATTGGAAGAAAGGCTACAATAGGAAGAAATCCTCTGGAGACAAAAATACAAAGTACAATGGCTAAGAGAGGGGGAAAAAACACAAATTTATTCCACCGATCTATGATCCACAGATGCTACATCAACCATATAACCAAACTAGAAAATGGCTAAGGCACAACCCTGCTCACTCACCAGGACATTACGAAGGAGCTTACTGATTACTACCAAGACCTCCTCTCAGAACCTCAGGAGGACCACGCAGAAGCCATTGGGAAAGTAACAACTAACATTCCTACCCTCATCACCCGGAACAGAATGAAGCCCTCATGACCCCCATAAGCCAAGCTGAGGTGGACCAAGCCATACAAGAACTACCCACGGGCAAGGCCCCCAGTCCGAATGGTTTCACAACAGAATTTTTCCACGCCTGCTGGCCTATGCTAAGGGAAGAGGTCTGGCAACTGGTGGAGGAATCACGCAGCTCCGACAAAGTCCTCCCAACCATCAATACCACCTTTCTTACCTTAATACCCAAAGAAGAGAGAGTTACCAACCCAAATAATTTCAGAACCATATCACTCTGCAATGTTATCTACAAAATCATCTCCAAAGTGATAGCTCTTAGACTTAAGCCAATCCTCCCCTTCATCATCTCAAAGGAGTAGTCGAGTTATGTTGAAGGAAGACAAATAATGGATAGTGTCATCCTAGTTCATGAGGTTATTCACTCACTCAAAAGCACGCAACTACCAGGTATGCTTCTTAAACTTGATCTCTCTAAGTCTTTTGACAAACTAAGCTGGCACTACATAAGAGAAATTTTAGCAACTTTTGATTTTAGTGCCAACTGGATTGACTGGATCTTGAACTTCATCACCTCCACCTTCTTCTCCATCCTTGTCAATGGAGCCCCCTCCCAACCCTTTTCTCCCATGCGTGGGATAAGGCAAGGGGATCCTCTCTCCCCTTTCCTCTTTGTAATCATGGCAGAAGGCTTGGGACGCTACATAAAATCCTCCATAGACAATGGCTCTTTGCAATGCCTCCCTCTCCATGGGCTACAACCTGCAGCCTCTAATAACCAATTTGTAGATGACACCATGCTCATGAGCACCCCCATGGCTCAAGAAGACAACATACTCAATTCCATCCTCACTGAATTTAGCAATGCCACTGGAACCTCCTTCAACCTAACAAAGTCACAGCTCTTTTTCTTCAATACTCCCTAGCCTATCCAACAACACATCTCTCAGCTCCTCTCTATCCCAATTTGCACCCTCCCAACTCAATACCTAGGCCTCCCTCTGTCAGATTCGGTAGCCCACAAACTTTCTTGGGACTCTCTCCTGCTCTCCATCTCCAACAGACTCAGCAGCTGGACCTTCTGCTCCCTCAACCTCCCAGCCAGAATCACCCTCTTCAAATCTATCCTCCAAGCCATTCTAGCATATCTTTTCTCTGCTCTAGAAGCCCCTCAATTAGTCATAAAAAATATAAAAAATCTACATAGGAACTTTCTTTGGCACGGTCACAATCCATATAAGAAATGGGCTCTAGTCAGTTGGGATAAATTTTGTAAGCCCAAAGCCTTGGGAGGCCTTGGTCTCCGCAACCCTGGCAAAATCAACAACACAATGGGAGCAAAGATCTAGTGGAGAGGGATTAAAACTCCAACAGAAATATGGGCTCAGCTTTGGCACCACAAGTATGCACCAGACATCTAACATTCACACTGGATCCGAATGCAGAACAAAATTCAAGGCTCCAACATTTGGAATGCAACCTCGAGGAACAGACCACTCATCCAGGAGCACACCTTCTGGGAAATTCACAATGGTTAGACTTCCAGGTTCTGGACTGACTCCTGGCAACAAATGCCACCCCTCCAACCCATGAAAATATGCTACACTATGAAATTCAGATACCGAATCTAACCACCGCTAAAGTTGTAGACATGTGGGTTTCCAACCCACAAAACCACTCTTGGAGAACATGGAAATCCACCCATCAAGACCTACAGGTTACAAAGGATTGCAACCTACAGAACTAGGCTCATGCAATCTCCACAAGAAGAATACGAGCAATCAATAGCCCTGACATCCTTCGATGGGGGAACTCTCCTCACAACAACTTCACTCTCAAGGAATGACATGCAATGCAAGAAGGCTTTCAATCCATGCCAAAGGATCCCATATGGACTTTCATTTGGAAATCCAAATTCTGGCCAAAAATCTCCACTTTTCTCTGGCTCCTCATTCAAAACAAGATCCTAACTTGGGACAATCTCCAGAAAAGAGGCTTCATTGGACCTTTGATTTGTCACCTTTGCAATAAAAATGTAGAGACCACAGATCACCTATTAAACAACTGCACCTTCAGCGTTGTTATATGGGACCATGCCACTCAGCTCCTACGAAGAACACACTGAGATTAGGGAAACATTATGAACACAATTAGAAATTGGGGAACATGACCTTATAAAATCCAACTGTTAAACAAGCTTTGGCAGCTCATACCAGACTTCATAGTGTGGCAACTCTGGAAAGAAAGAAATAAGAGAGTCTTTAATTCACAACCCTCCACCATGGAAAGCATTTGGTCCACCATCCACTTGAACCTCCAAGAAACCCTTCAACTCCACCATTGGACCAAAGAAGATCAACCATATCACCCAACAGAACTCCTGATCCTTAACTCCTAGGGTCTCATGCTACCCTCCACCTTCTCTCTG
>ML807239.1:123301-174010 GCA_009831015.1 Picea engelmannii
GAGCTTCCAAAGACAACCCAGGCCCCTCCGAGGTGGGAGCAGTCATAAGCGATAGACTGGGTATAATACATAGGATGACGGTCGAAAACCTGGGCCATGACACCAACAAATCTGCAGAGATATGGGGCATGATCAGAGGAATCCAACTAGCGCTAGACCATGATCTCACCTACCTCATCATCGAGGGAGATTCAAAAGTCATAATTGAGCTAGCTTCCAAAATCATCAATGGAAGGAATCCGGAAAAGATTACACCAAGTTGGCACCTGCTGGGACCTCTTCATAGCCTCCAATCTCTACTCAGACCCTCTCTCACTCTCATCACCTCCCATGTGAAAAGGGAAGCAAACAAGGTGGTAGATAGACTAGCGAATGAGGGAGTGGACCTCACCCAACAAATCACCCTCATGAACAATGGGTAGCCTCAAAGATTGACACTTTGGACCCACGGCCAAGAGCTAGCCAGAAGGGACTACCCCCACCCGGATGGGGTGACACGAGGTGAGATAGGGAGGACACCTGGCCGAGACACTTAGCAAGGGGATTTAATATCTCAGGACACCACCCCCGAGCTATAACTCACCATGAAGCAAATATTGATGGCATTTAACTTAGTGCACCTAGGAAAGCACTTGGACGAGTGCTCCAGCTAGGCCACAGGTACCGAGAGCTTGAACCGGTCCTTTCGACCTTCAATGGCGATGGGAGAGGTTTCAATGGCCCTCAAAGGTGTTAAATTTCTCCATGGCGCACTCATTCTCTTTTTCGCTACAAGCTATCACTCCACTATTGTGTCTCTCACCCCCCCGACTTCTCTGCTCGCACTCCGAGTGCCTTTCGAGACCACCCGGACCTCCATTTCCCCCCCACATCACCCTAGGGATTCTTCCCACCATGCCCCGGGATAGAGGCAATCCTAGGCGAGCTACCAAAGACAAAAATTCCTATACCCATGATAATCGACTCACTGCATCCCAGAGAGCTCTCATTGCCCATTTCGGTCGCCCCTGCAAACACACTAGTTTCTCTCAGTCCACCTTGCACACCCCAAAATTGGAGGCTTCACCTTCCCAAACCCAAACCTCCTTGTGCATACCAAAGGAGGAGACCCTATCCCCCACTGTGCATTCTTCACCATTGCCACTTCATCCCCTGGCCTTCTCTTCGAGGGCAGAGATACCTCAAGGCCACAACTTGGTTAAAAGGGAGACTCCACCTCCACTTCAGCACATAGGGAAACCTATTGTAGTGCAACCAGGCCCATGCCTGGGGAACAAAATAGGGACACCCTCAGTGACTTGCCTCCCAAGTCCCTCAGTCCACGATTCTCAGCCTCATCGTTGGGAAGGTGGTTGCATTTTTGAGGAGGAGATCCCTCCCAGTTGGCAAATTCTAGATGAAGGGGGGAACATCCATTATTTGGCAGAGGAGCACCTCAACCTCCTTTTTAATATTAGGAAGTGACAGGACAAGAAAATGCAGGGTAAAAGAATCATCAACCAGTGTTTGGACCTGCTGTTTGAATCCTTCTCAGATGCCCCAAAGTCAGCAAGTTGCCCCACTTGCAAGCAGAAGTTTTTCCTGGCCCTCACTTCCAATGGACACTCAGGTTCACCTACGGCTTGATGCGGCCTACCCCAGAATTTATTTTTTGTCAATTATAGTGTTAAATATTTCTTATAGTTGTATAGCAATGGAGGCTCTATTTGAAGCCAGCCTTAGGTTGGCGAAATGGAACGACGTTCCAGTAGATACTTTCAGTAATTTTGTACAATTTATAATCATCTTCATAGCCATGACAGATTTACCATCGCTTGGAGGCACCTGTTTTGGTTTCCCTTTTGTGGCGGGACAGGTGGTTGCCAAACGATTCACAAATGTACACTCATGATATAATATAAGGTTCTACTCTTTTTATTTACAAAAAAAAAAAGTATTCGTTGGAATCTTTTTCAATCTAGACTCTATTAGTGACTTAAAATCATTATTTGGGAGGAAGTGGCACAAACCCCCCTTTCCCTCCAAACGGCTACTCGACCTCCCGGTCTAGGATCATTCAAGTTACTGAGCCAAATTGACTCGTCAGGATCCTGATGGGAATCAACTTAACTTGGCACATGCCCCTTTCACCTTTTTGCACAGGTCTTATGGAACTCACGGGCCCTCTCCTTAGCGTTGTTCAAATCTTAAAGCCAATGGGTGCTAGCTCTCTATGTTGAGCCCCCTCCTTTTATGTGACCACGGATTGCGACCGTGGGTTGGCTCCCTTCGTGACTCCGTGCTTTGAGGCTTTTACAAGTTGTTTTCTCCCCTTTTACCGATTCCCAAATCGATGAATTCTCTAGGTCCAGATCTACATTCCATGCTCTTCTCACAACCAGTGGCTATGATCCGCTCCGCGACTCCATCCTTCGGGAGTTTTCACTTCTCCTATATTTGTTTCTCCTGATTTGTGAATCAGTAGATTGTCGATCGAACTCCACGTGTCTTGTCTCAATGGACGACCAAGATTGCTTCACTCCCAACTCTTTGGGTGTTCTCTGTTGGACAACTGAGAGGGGGGGGGTGAATCAATTGTTACCGTGCTTAAACAATTATGCTTCTTTTAAAATCTTTACAAGGCACTCAATGATGATCGCAATAATGCAGGGAAATAAACAATGGCACATTCAACATCAGTCACATATATGAGAAACACAGAGACAGATATTTCCCAAGGAAACCCATACAGGGTAAAAACCTCTTCTTCTTTATATGATAAGTATTATTTACATTCTTTACATTATCATACATATGAGCACCAACTCATTGTGAGGCTACAACCTCTATTTTGCAAGCTACAACTTGCTGAGAGCACCAACTCTCTATTTTTCTCTAGTACCCACTAGAAGGAAGCACCAACTCCCTGGTTTCTCTAGCACCAACTCCCTATGTTCAAGCACCCACTTGAACCTCTAAGGACACCAGTCCTCCCTAGCACCTCCCAACCACCCTGGATTATGAATATGAAATAATGAAACCTATTATAGTGATATAGTGTTCAATAACAACTTACTAGTCTCATCACTGTTCTGCAAGATTTTGTTATTCAGACTTCCTCATTGTCTTCCAGCATGCATCCACTGCCTATTATGTTCTTTTGCTTTTTATGCTCTATGTGCCATGTCCATTCGCTGCACAGTTCTTCTTCTGTTCTTTTCAGTTGTTGCACTCTGATCCTTCTTCATGCATGAATCACCTTCAACAACAACATCCACAGCAACTCCATCAACAACAACAACACCATCTCTTCTCTGTATTGTGTATTTATAGATTTTGTGCACCTTGTGCATGCAATGTGTGCAATACCTCTACATACTCACACCGCACTAATTTCCTCCACAACTCAAGTGCTTTGTCTGATCATCATCGTGACTCTTCAGCTCCTCTGGCCGTTTTTCCAGTCGCTCAACATCACTATATGTTATGCTGAGATTCCTCAGCCTCTCTGGTAGTTGAGACTCTTCGTCTTCTCTGTGACAGTCGAGCTCACCTTCTATGTTCCAGTTACAGGCTTCAATGCTCTTCCATCTGTCAATCGCCTATATCAATAATCCTCAATCCATTGGAAGATGCCTTGAGACTCTTCATCTGCTTTGGCGATCACGCTTAGTCCTCTTCGAGTCCTCTGGTAGAGATCATCATTTGTTTTAGCTGTTACACTGAGAAGCGCAAAAATATCCCTTCGATCTTATTCAACTTCACCTGAACCATTGGATTAAGAATAAATAATCTTGTCCCTGTTTTTCCATTTCGTAATTCGGCATTTCGGGATCCCTGTGGTGAATCTTAGCACCTCTAGCTTCTTCCTCCATCTTCCATCGATGTGCCCAATCGTTTTGACCATGTGCTTATGCATAAAGCACTTTTGCGATTTTGCATTTTGTGAATATGGAGATGAGGCATCTCGACTCTCTAAGTTGCAATCCCTGAGACCCCGAAATGGAGCTTATATGAATTGACTCCTTCGTTTCTCATTACCATCGGAGGTGACCATAGGCTGTGCCAAAAGGTGCTTCATATTTCATGAGTTTATAATCTTTATCAATTCTGATCAACGGTTGAGATCTCCATAGATCCGACGGTCCAGATCTTATCGCGATCTCCCATCTCGTGAGTTTCCACACCATGCTCCGTTGACTCCAAGTCAGCGACTTGTCCTATGATTCGACGGTCCATATCTGATCTTAATTAAATGGCTCAGATCATATTGCGATTTTGACGTTCTTGTGGTTATGTTTCTTGCCTCTCCAAGTCGCGATTCGTGAAACTCTGAAAAGGAGTCGGATCAACGGTCCAGATCACATCTTGATCTGACAACTATGATTAAATCACGATTTTGGTGGTTATGTTTCTTTCCTCTCCAAGTCGCGATTCACGAAACTCCAAAATGGCGTGGGATCAACGGTCCACGATCTCGATGAATCTATGATCCAGATCTCATCGTGAATTTGCATCTCGCAATTCCTTCGATGGAGGTTCTTGTCACTCCAAGTTGCAATAGGCAAAACTCTGAAATGGAGCTTAGATCAATGGTCCACGATCTCGATGAATCTACGGTCCAGATCTTATCATGAATTCACATCTCGCAATTCCTTCGATGGAGGTTCTTGTCACTCCATATCGCAATAAGTAAAACTTCAAGATGGAATCGGATCAATGGTCTAGATCAAACCTAGATCCGACGGCTGAGATTGTTTCACAATTTCGCATATCGCGAAATCGAGAGGTTAGGGAACCCCGTTCCTTTGACTTTCTAGTTAGTGACATGACGAACTTTCGCCACATGTCCTATGAATCAATGGTCCATGACTGTCCCCGATGGACGGCCAGGATTCCTTCACAGTTTTGGGGAGTTGGATGACTCTTGGACTTATCTGCCTTGTAGCTTCACCATATCTAACAACTATTGAGCCTTCGTAGATACCCCAGATTCTACGGCCCAGATCTTCTCACGATTTCGCCACTTCATGATTTTGCTGCTTCACGATTTCATCCACCTTCGCGATTTTGCCGCTTCGCGATTTCGTCCACCTTGCAATTTTGTCACTTCGCGATTTCGTTGTTCTTGCCATCGTTGTTCTTTTCCATAGCTGATCTTTGCCATCATTATTCTTGCCATCAATGGCAAGCTTACTCCCAACTGTAAACCTTCCAACATTCTCATCCTTGCCTTTCCTCGGAAGGGTTCCTCTCCTGAAGTCTCTGGATATCTGCCACATACCCTTCCTAGCACCAACGACTAGGATCAACTCCGCTCTTCATGACTCTGTGAAGACCTTTGTTGGCTCTCGGCAAACCTTTCAGAGCACTCGCTCCTGGATCCCTCGATATTCGACCACATGTCTCCTCCGATGATAGACGATTTCATGTTCTTTGGGACTTCACAAGTCCTCGACCCCTTGCACACTTAACACAATTCTCTTTTTGAGACTTAGGTTGCTCTCTGTTAATATTATGGTAGCTGCAGGAGGTATTTACCTCCACATGTGAACTTGATGAGAATAGAAGACTACAGGAATCAAGAGAAACCCTAATAAGTTGGCTAATAACCCTAGAAGCCTTGTCAACTCAAGAAGATAATTTATATTTAGGTTATTAGCCTCCAAGAGAAGAAGTTGGCTAGAAATAATAATAATATATTGAACAGACACTTATCCAGAAGGAGAAGTCAGCCCCAGCAGAACTGGCAGAACCACTATAAATACAGGGTGCCAGTTCTCATTTGTGACATCTCAGAATTGCAGTTCCCAGTTTGGTGCGCACTGCAGTTGCAGTCTTGTGTGTAGGTTTGGAGAAGAGCTACTGGTGCAGCTGTAGCAGTAGCAAGTTTTTAGTATTGGCTTCAATATCTCTTGGCTAGGGTTTGGGACTATCTGATCAGTCTTTTGTGTTGCGCTATCCTTGGAGAGAGATGCGCTACCATTTGTTTGTCTATCTAGCCTAAGGTTTGCTTCCAGAGGAATTCTCAGTCAAGGTTAAGGTGCTCAGAGAGAGGCTTCGGCCTATGGTTGGGTGACGAAGGTATCATCAATGGTAAAATGAGGACACCATCTTCTATATTCTAACAGGTTATGGGCCCACACCCCTTTAGTTAGCCTAAAACGTTGGAAGGAAACATAGCCACTAGATATTGAGCTCGTTGAGGAACTGTCGCTCAGGTTACTAGCAGGAGCAGTTTCCAAAAGAACTACAGCTAGGGTTACTAGTAGAAGCAGTTGCAAAAACCCTATACCTCTTGTTGAGGCACCTTAAGTGACAATATTGACCTAATCTTCGGATAGATCAGTGCGCCCTAGCCTAGTGCATCTCCTGGTACTCTCAGAAGGCCAAGACGTGAAGTTTGGATTTCTAGTCAAAATCTAGGGTTTGACCAAGTCAAGCAAGCCATGACGAACTCTATGAAGTCTGAGAACAAGATAGATGGAGCCTCTAACTTTAGAGCATGGAAGACAAGGATTGACCTCATCCTTGCTAAGAATAAAGTGTTGGATATTGTGAAAGGAAGGATCGTGAAGCCAGAGTTTGAAGAAGGAGAAGAGAAGGAACCACAGAACGTTGCAGCTATGGAAAAGTTCAAAGATGTTGACATCAATGCCATGAGTATCATAGTGGATTCCATAAAAGACCACTTGATACCCTACATCTCCCATCTTGACTCATCAAAGAATATGTACAATGCCCTAACAAATCTCTTCTCAGTCAGAAACATCGAACAAGTTATGAGTTTGAAGAATGAGCTCCATGACATGAAGATGAATGATGATGATAGCATAACATCATACTTTGTAAGGATCTCCCAGTTAAGAGATCAACTACAAGATATTGAAGAGATCATCTCAGAGAAGGAATTGGTAAACATAGTACTCAATGGTCTTCCCAAGACATGGGATGCATTTGCTTCAAGCATGAACACAAGGAAGGAGTACCCAACATTTGAAGAACTTTGGACTTGCTGTGCTCAAGAAGAATCAAGGATCAATGAAAAAGAGAAACCCCAAAAGAAGTACGATGATCAAGCCTTCATAACAAGATTCAAGAACTTCAGGGACAAAAGAAAGTTCGATTCAAGAAAGAAGCCAAAACAAAGAAAAGATATTTCAGAAATATAGTTCTTCAACTGTAAAGAGTACAGTCACTATAGAAACTAATGTCCCGAGCTAAAGAAAAGGAAAGAGAAACATGAAGCATCAGTTGCCAAAGAAAAGGAACCTACAAAGAAGACTAAGCATGATGGAAGAGACTTCTTCTACTAAAAGGTAACAACACTCTTCTTATTTATTGTTTGCATCAGCCTTGTACATATCTTGTTGCATCGTCTTTGTATGTATCTTGTATATCTATCTCTTGGAAGATAATGTGTTCCAAGAAGAATTATACCTATAGAAGAACAACAAGACAAGAATGAATATCATTAGATAATACAAATAAAAGGATGAAATACAAATCATGTGAAAGCTACTGCAAGATCAGCCGAATCAATCATGAAGAGACTTAGAAGTCAGACATCAAGAGGAATTGGAGAAAGACTTATGATGAAAACTAAGATGGAAGCGTGGACTCTATCAGACAGAAGAGCCAATTATATATTGCAGAAGACAATAAGCATGCAGATGGAGGTATGGACTCCATCAGACGGAGGGAGCCGATTATATGCACTCTTACATGAAGAAAGGATTAGGAGGGAGCTAATCCTATGATACATTGAAGATGATGAAATGTATATATCCATGGTAGCAATCATGAAAGACAGTACGTGTTCGGCTCAACTGCAGAAGAAGACCGCTTCGAAGAGAAGCCTTAAAGTATTCTTGGTTGTCCCAGATCCGTGATCCTATGATGAAAGGAAGAAGTAGAATCTCTAGAACATGGAATATACAAGAAAATCCATGGACCCAAGAGATAATGAAAAACATGAAGAAGAACATGAAGATTCCAAGAAAGAAAGAAAAGCCAGAACAACCAGTCATTACATCAAGAATCACAAGATTACCAAGCCCGATATGAAAGAAATCAAGCAGAAGAACTGAAAGTCGTGATGAAGAAAAATGTATGGAAGACTTATGAATGAAAGCATTGCGAGATCCAGAACCAGAGGTTCTCCCAGATGGAGGGAGAAGACTATGATGATTACTTGTTCCAGTACACTAGACATATCACTGCATGAATCATTATATCATCCGCAACATCCATGAGTTGGAATTCTACATCAGATAAATGCAAAGAATGTTCTCCAGAGAAATTGAATAAAGAGTGTATGAAGAGCAATCTCAATACTTTGAGGCATACTAGAAAGAGAGTCCTGTATGCAAGTAAGAAGAAGACAACTTGGTGGAGAACCTCCAGTGCACAATAGAAGCGTGGTGAAAGATTTCCTTTAACATCAAGATGACCACTGAGTAGATCAGATCTCATGATGACAGAAGAAGTTCCACATGAATATGATCCAGTTCTCCAACTATGATATACTCTATCATCCAGATCTACATGAAGCCTTCACAGTGTTCCAGACTAAAGTAAAAGTATTACATTATCCATGATGAAGTCCAGAAAGGAGAAAGTGGTTCTCCAATATATATCCCCACTGATGAGTAGATAGCAGATATCCTGACAAAACCTCTATCCAGAATCAAGTTTGCATATTTCCGAGAGAAGATGGGGATCGTGGAAATAACTCCCTTAAAGAGAAGATTCTCCAAGTTAAGAGAAGGTACAGAAAAATATTCTTGAAAAACATTTATTTATGTTATTTAAATAACTCTCCAGTTAGGAGGGAGCACTAAAAATATTGAAAAATAGTCTAGATTGGACAGATGCTTTCCTGTTCGGAAAGTGGATTGAGATTTCTAACTGACAGTGACTTCCCATTGTGGTTAACATGGGAGGCAAACTGATTGTTGATGTATCATATACAACAACTTCCCATTGTGGTTAACATGGGGAGTGGTATAGGACAATCATTCTTCTTAGCAGTCACTCTGAGTAGTGGTCAAGTAGAATGGTCTGCCTCGCCGGCCAGTCATTCTTTCGAAGTTCACAGTTGTGAGCAATTTCGAAGAATGGTCCATTTTGGAGGTTGATGCAAGATAGACATTCGTTAGGGCAAACTCATTCTCTCCAGGTTACACTTTATTTAGTGTCGGAGGAATGGACCAGGGTGGGGAATGGTCTGGATAGTTATTCCTTAGGGCAGACTCATTCTCTCCAGGTTACACTTTATTTAGTGTCGGAGGAATGGCCCAGGGTGGGGAATAGTCTAGGCTCAACAATCAGGGACATGCATTCCTTAGGGTTTATACATTCTCTATAGGGTGCACTTTAATTAGTGTAGGAAGAATGGCCCAGGGTGAGAAATGGTCTAGGCTCAAAAATTAGAGACAATATTTCTTCCTTGTTTGTGAAGAATAGGGCAGATAGCCCATTGTTGATGAGGGTAGATATTCTTTCAGATCTCACAAACATGAGTGAAAGATTGGCCTAGAGGATTCAATTTATCTTTAACAATATTTTTCTATGTAGCATAGCATCAAATGATTGTTATGGAGGCTACCTATCTCCAGACAGTAGAGATATACTACTGTGGTGGATATGTTCCACTGTTCCTGAGGCAAATATTCTTTCAGAGATCACAGATGTGAGTGAAAGATTGGCCTAGATAATTCAATCTATATCATAACATTGTTTATGTGCAGATTGTTATCAGATGTTTGTTATGAAGATTATATGGCAGTGGATGAAGACTACTGTGGCAGATATTCTATCAGAGATCATAGATGTGAGTGAAAGATTGGCCCAAATAATTCAGTATATATCATAACATTGTTTTATGCAGGTTGTTGTCAGATGTTTGTTATGAAGACTGTATGACAATAGATGAGGACTACTGTGGTGAATATGTTTCACTATTCGCAACCATGCATTGTTGATCAAGTACTTGTTTGTTACTTGATGTGGTAGTGAACCACTGGATTGTAGTTATGTACCACTATGAATAGACACAGTTGTGTTCTATCCTTGTTCTAATTGCCTTGAAGACTATCAACAGTTTATTGGAGATAATGATCATTCAGATGAATGATGAACATAGATTTTCCAGACGGAAAACAATTCAGAGCTTTTACTCCTCTTGTATCACTCTATGGTGAGAGTGACTTATCCAACATCATATTTAATTACTCAGATGAAGTATGGTTTCAAGAGATGATGCAGCCGATGGTGATGGTGATGCTCATGATCTAGTCATGAAATAGTCTAGATGACTATATTGATGCTATCGGGTAAATGGTATGTTTTGTGCTCAAGTCCATTACCTGTAAATACTTCTCTAACTAGGAGGGATTATTAATATTATGGTACCTGCGGGAGGCATTTACCTCCATGTGTGAACCTGACGAGAATAGAAGACTCCAAGAAGCAAGAGAAACCCTAATAAGTTGGCTAATAAGCCTAGAAGCCTTGTCGACTCAAGAAGATAATTTATATTAGGTTATTAGCCTCCAAGAGAAGAGGTCGGCCAAAAATAATAATAATATATTGAACAGACACTTATCCAGAAGTAGAAGTTGGCCCCAACAAAACTGGCAGAACCACTATAAATACAGGGTGCCAGTTCTCATTTATGACATCTCAAAATTGTAGTTCCCAGTTTGGTGTGCACTGCAATTGCAGTCTTGTGCACAGGTTTGGAGGAGAGTTGCTAGTGCAGCTGCAGTAGCAGCAAGTTTTCAGTATTGTCTTGAATATCTCTTGGCTAGGGTTTGGGACTATCTGATCAGTCTTTTGTGTTGTGCTATCCGTGGAGAGAGATGTGCTACCCTTTGTTTGGCTATCTATCCTAGGGTTTGCTTCCAGAGGAATTCTCAGTCAAGGTTAAGGTGCTCGGAGGGAGGCTTCAACTTATGGTTGGGTGACGAAGGTATCGTCAATGGTAAAACAAGCACACCATCTTCTTCTGCACTCCTTGCATATTTCTAGGCAACTCTTCTGCGACTTTGCTTGGCTTGAAAACCTTCAAGGTTTCTAGTTCCTCTGCATCCTTTAGTGAAATTTCTCGTTCCCTCCTGACAACTTAATGTTCCTCCTCCTGATCATGTAAGAGGAAATTACAATGTCCTTGGTGCACTCCTTGCGCTTGGCTAATCCTTTCGACGGTTTCTCTCTTAGCATATTTGGAAGTCTTAAGGCATCTCCTTTCCTTTGTTGATGCACTCTTGCAAAGTCTTCCTTCCTCAGAGTGTTCAACAACCCTGGGGTTTTCTTAATGATTTCAACACTTTGGAATCTGTTGCTTGGGTACGCTCTCGCACCATCTCAATGCCCTCCTGGCAGAGTGTTATAGAGTGTTCAGTAACTCTGAGTTGTGTTTCCTCCTACACATTCTTTCTTCCCAAGGTACTTAACCACCTTGAAATTTCCTCCTGGGTCTGTGGATTATCCTGGTGTTCCCTCCTAGCAGCTTCTCTTCTGGTTCCACTGAGTTCAGACAAGCACTTCTTATGTCAACTCACAGAGTTTCCACCCTCTGTCATGCACTCCTTGCACTTAGCCTAGAGAACCAAAAATAATCCAACACACTCATAGATAGAAAATTATAATTATATCCCTGCATATGATTTCTAACATACATCTACAAATCAAATTCATATGAATGGCATTCACAACAAACCATCCATACATCCATTACACAAAAATTAATAAAAAGGAAAAAGTGTTCCCTCTTCTGTTAATGGCAGAATGTCAAATTACAAATGTTTGAGTCTGGGCTATAATTGAGTCTCGATTCTCTGTGTTTCTCTCCGTATTTCCTATGCATATCGCGTCCCCCCTTTTTTTCTATATTGGCAATAGTACAAGGGTTTATACAAGAGGGGATCGACGAGCTTCCCTCCAAGATAAACTAGTGGTGTCTAATCACCATTCAAAATGCTTGACTACTGAGGCAGATTATAATGATGGAAACCTGATCTAAATCAAATATAGATCCCTCCTACCATCAACCACGTAATGGAGACCTTATATCTAGCTTGTGCGAAGGCACAACTTGGCTCTTCCATCTTGTCAGCATTAAATTCCTTGATCATGCGTTTTTGAAGGAAAAAATGAGAGGGTGATGCCTCTCCCTTCCTTGAATGCACACCACTCATGTTAATAAACTGGCACATGCTGAGGTGGAGCTATGCCCCTACATCATACTCCACAACTATGAAAATTCATGAGCTCCTTCTCATGAGCTTCCCATCTCTGTTGAAATACTCATGGATCCCAAACTTTCTCCTAGAGCTGTCTTCCTGCTCCCCTATTTTGTTGTTGATGCTCCTGCATCTTCCTTGCTTCTCGTGCAGGTTCCTTTCTATTCAGCTTCTCCTTGAATATAACTTCTTCTGTTAACCTCAACATCAGCTCCCTTATCTCATGTATCACCTCTTCCAGCTGCTTCATCGGCTAGTTTTCCTTGTGTAGTCTGCTCAACTGCAACTCTTCATGTCACTTCACGGGTGTATCATCCTGACCTCCCATGTTGCTTTCATCTTATGTGATGCTAAATGGACACTCTGTTGTAGACTCAAATTCTGCAGTCTCACCACTAAACTGTTGTTTAACTACCCCTTATGACAGACTAACTCTTGTCAGTTCTCCAATTGGTTCTACTCTAGCTTCCTCTAGTTGCAACTCATGCTGGTATGTCTCCTCTGGTATGGCTATCCTTTGGCAGCCACCTTTTGGTTTTGGATTGTTCAACCAATCCTCCAGTGCCTTTAACTCCATTTCCCACTGAGTGAGAAACTTAATTGAGTGCTCCCCTTCTGTTGGGATAGAATTTTGTATATGTTCCTCCTCCTCATGATAGTCTCAACGTGTTGTCTTTCTATTGCACCCGCAACATCTATGCTAGCCTCTCCTCAGTTGCTTGGCAGGAATATCTCGACTCCTCCAATGATCAGAATGCTCCTTTGATCTTTCTCTATGATTAAAGTTTCCAACTTGTCATCATCTTCATTCACGCAGCTTAAATCTCCGCATGAATCTTCATGTGGATGAGACCTTTCTTCCGCCTCCTCTTCATCTGTCAACACCCCTTGCTGAAATGAACTCTCAGCTGAGCTCATTTCTTCTCCCTTGCCCGCTTGGCAATTTGGGAAGTCTCCTCTTCCCTCCTAGCAGTTCATGAGACCAACTAATCTCTTTCCATTGCCGACCCAACATTCCACGAGACCTCTGCCATATCTCTTTCCCTTATCACTGAGGTTTTCAGGATGCCTCGACCACCTTTTTAACATCTATTGCTGCCTCTTGGCCAACAACTTTTGAACAAGCCACTTAGCTGTCCTTTTTAAAGGCCACTCATACCTCCAGCATACCTTTGCCTCATGTTGCATCTTGAATGCTATCCTTTTCACTTCTACTCGGATTTCACTAAGTTCCTTGTCCATCTCCGCTTTGATTCTATGTGGGTATTTTTCCCTTTGACCAAGGTTATGACCTTTAGCGGACATTCTTCTTCACCTACAGTCAAACTGGTTGGTTGCCATCTATTGCACACCTTACAATGGCTTCCAAAGAGTATCGTACTCTGTCTCCCTTGCCTACAGAAATCAATTCTACATTAGCTTTGATGCCACTCTGGTGCAGACCCCCCCTTTCCCTCCAAAGGTTGCTCGACCTCCTGGTCTAGGATCGTTCAAGTTACTGAGTCGAATTGACTCGTCAGGCTCTTGATGGGAATCAATTTAACTTGGCACATGCCCCTTTCACCTTTTTGCACAGGTCTTATGGAACCCGCGAGCCCTCTCCTTAGCGTTGTTCAAATCTTAATGCCAATGGTTGCTATCTCTCTATGTTGAGCCCCTTCTTTTTATGTGACCACATATTACGACCATGGGTCATCCCCCTTCCAAACTCTGCGCTTCAAGGATTTTACGAGTTGTTTGCTCCCCTTTTCTTGATTCCTGAATCGGCGCATTCTCTAGGACCATATCTATAGTCCACGCTCTTCTCATAGCCAATGGCTATGATCTGCTCCGCGACTCCGTCCTTCGAGAGTTTTCACTTCTCCTATCTCTTTTTCTCCTAATTTTTGAATCAACAGATTGTCGATCCAACTCCATGTGTCCTGTCTTAATGGACAGCCAGGATTGCTTCACTCCCATCTCTTCGAGTGTTCTCCTCCTTGCCTTTTCTCTGAAGGGATCCTCCTCCAAAGTCTGTGGATCTTTGCCACATGTCCTTCCCAGCACCAACGAGTAGTATCAACTCTGCTCTTCATGACTCCACGAAGACCTTTGGTTTCTCTTGGAAAACCTTCCGGAGAACTCGCTCCTGGATCCCTCAATCTTCTGCCACCTGTCTCCTCCGAAGATAGATGATTTCATGTTCTTCGGAACTTCATAAGTCCTCGACCCCTTGCACACTTAGATAAATTCTCTCTTTGAGACTTAGATTTCTTTCAAACTTCTTCTGCACTCCTTGCAGAGTTCTACGCAATGCTTCTGCGACTTTTCTTGGCTTGAAAACCTTCAAGGTTCCCAGTTCCTCTGCGTCCTTTAGTGAACTTTCTCGTGCCCTCCTGGCAACTTAACTTTCCTCCTCCAGAGCTTGTAATATAAACTTACAGTGTCCTTGGTGCACTCCTTTTGCTCGACTAATCCTTTTGACGATTTCTCCCTTAGTCTATCTGGAAGTCTTAAGGCATCTCCTTTCCTTTGTTGATGCACTCTTGCAAAGTCTTCCTTCCTCAGAGTGTTCAACAACCCTGGGGTTCTCTTAAGGACTTCAACACTTTAGAATGTATTTCTTGGGTACGCTCTCTCACCAGGTCAATGCCCTCATGGCAGAGTGTTACAGAGTGTTCAGTAACTCTGAGTTGTGTTTCCTCCTACACAATATTTCTTCCCAAGGTACCTAACCACCTTGAAATTTCCTCTCGGGTCTGTGGATTATCTTGGTGTGCCCTCCTGACAACTTATCTTTTGACTCCACTGATTTCAGACACGCACTCCTTGCATCGGCTCACATAGTTTCCACCCTCCGTCGCGCACTCCTTGCACTTAGCTTAGAGAACCAGACTTAATCCAACACACTCACAAATATAAAGTTATAATTATATCCCTGCATACGATTTCTAACATACACTACAACTCAAATGCATACGAATGACATTCACAACAAACCATCCATACATCCATTACACAAAAATTGATAAAAAGAAAAAATTGTTCCCTTTTCTATTAATGGCAGAATGTCAAATTACAAATGTTTGAGTCCGGACTATAACTGAGTCTCGGCTCTCTGTGTTTCTCTCCCTATTTCCTATGCATATCTCATCCCCCCTTTTTTTCTATATTGGAAACAATACAAGGGTTTATACAAGAGGGGATCGACGAGCTTCCCTCCAAGATAAACTAGTGGTGTCTAACCCCCATTCAAAATGCCTCACTACCGAGGCAGATTACAATGATGGAAACCTGATCCAAATCGGATATAGATCCCTCCTACCATCAACCACTTAATGGCGCCTTATCTCCATCTTGTGTGAAGGCACAACTTGGATCTTCCAACTTGTCAGCATTAAATGTCTTGATCACGCTTTTTTGAAGGAAAAGATGAGAGGGTGGTGCCTCTCCCTTCCTTGATTGCGCACCACTCGTGCTAAGCAGTTGGCGTGTGATGAGGTGGAGCGATGCTCCTGCATCAAGAAGTTATAACATAGACTCTATGAAATCCTTTACCTCCTCAATTCAAAGGTGGATGAGAAAGAAAATTAAGGTGTTGTTTGGTTGAATCCTGCTAGTGATGTTTAAAAGACCATTAAAGATAATAATATGATAGGAATGATGACAATTTAATGTAATGTAGTTTGATATATTGTGTTAGTTCTTATTAAATAAGGTTTATTAGTTAGTTATTATGCAATAAATAAAATATGGCATATTCATTAATTTGAGGGCCACTAATAGTTAATTATAGATGGAGTCCTACTTATGGGATGTGTGAAATATTGTTAATGGATGTAGTTTAAACGTTTTACATTTTTACCTTTTTTCGGGCATATTTTTCGTTGGGTTTCATCCAAAAACTTGTCAGAGATTTAGAAAAATAGTTAGAATGGCATATTTCAATGGTTCAACATACATATTACAGGTTCCCTGATGGTTTATGACGGCATTGAATCGATTTATGCATTTCGAAACATGATTTGAGCACTATAACTTGCGATTTGGCCAACAATTGAGTTGTCGGATTCTGGTGGTAGTCACCGAAAAAAGTAAAAAACGTATAACTTTTAGACTATGCCTTGTTAATGTATTGGCACATTGATCATTTGAAGATTTCTCCCTTCAAGAGGTAAGTGTACAAGAGTTTATTCTTCCATAAAATGATTATTGTATGGTGCTTCTTTACCTTAAGAGTTTTGGATTTAATAAAATATTGGGGGTTTTATATGATATCCTTGGATATATTGCATGTTATTCACTTTCAACATCAAATAGCATAACAAGTGGTGTCACCACATTTTTGGGTCAAGGGAATGTAAACTTTTTCTTCTTCTTCTTCTTCTTAATTTTTATTTATTTATTTATTTTCAGAGTCTTTTGTGGCAAATTTTCTTCTAGTCATAGTTTGTAGATCAATTCATAGATCAATGTCACATTCATGCCATTATAAGTAGAGTGATTGTGGTAGTATTAATGTTTATGAAATATTTCGGATATATGGCATCCATATTTGTAATTTCAACGTTTCAAACCAAATTAGTGTGGTCCATAATCATGAATAATCAGTGATTTGTGAAGAGAAAATTAGAATTTACGATTTTATTAATGTAAATTTTTAACTAAAAAACCATTTTTATAATTAAGAAGGTTCCTCTAAAGTTTATTAAATATTTTGATTTTAGTTTGAAATTTAATAATACCCATAATTTCAAATTTAACTTTAAATTCAGTTTAATCAATTTTAATTATAGCCTTAGTTTCAATTTTTAGCTTTATTCTTAATTTCCATTTTTAGCTTTATTCAAGAGGGAGAGATAATTGTATATATATAGAGAGAGAGAATCTTTATATTCAAGAGTAATGAATATACATGTTTCTTGTCCCAAAAAAGGAGAGACAACTAGTTCTTATATCTGCACATCTTCACTTCTTATAGCATATATCATATCTGATATCTACGAAACTATCGCGTGTCCATATTTTTCTACTTTTTACAACTTATGTTCACAATCAAACAAAACAAAATAGATACATCCATACTATCATATTGAATAGACATCATTCGCACATTATTTCGATCCAACTGTGGCATGATTTTACAATTGGAATTCCATGGCTTCGATCTCCACATTATCGATAAACTCATAGAAACCCAGGGCTCCCATGGGGAGAGACAGTGCCTCTTTAGATAGTGCATCATCTTTGACATTAAGTTCTTTGTAGATATGGATGAAAAAGAGCCAATCAAAGGATTGGAAAGCAATATTGATATCATGGACTAATGGCTTTAGCCTTATATCATAAACATAATCCTTCTCAGTTTCCCAATCGATTACCAACTTGGAGTCCCACATAATCTATAGCTTCTTCGCCAATTTTTAATTGTTTCCTCCAATAAGGTTCGTAGAGAAATGAATTATGATTTGTTGTTGGTGCCTCTCCTTGGAGCATAGCGAACTTGAAGGAAATGGTTTTGCTTGAGATATAGAACAACCTTGGGCCCACAAACTAGCAGACGACCTTGACTAGCCCCATCGAAAAAGTCCTAGGGAGTCTCAAAGTCCAGCTCAGGCATGGATGGCATTCTCAAATTTTTTATCTTGAGATTTGTCATAAATTCCTTAAACAAATTCAGAATGATGTCAGTAGTGATTTTCTAAGGGATCTCCTTATTCTTTAAAATACTTAAGTTTTGGGCCCACCAAATGTCGGAAACTAGGAAACTTAGCATCCCTTCATATTGTTTTACCGCTTTGTCTTCCAGCCAATCCTTTAAGCAATTTTCCAGGGAGGACTTGTTCCAAGAAGATGTCAGTTTGAGCTTCTTTTGAACGATCCTTATTACCTGAGTTGCTTACAAACATCCAGTAAAAATATGAGTAGAATTTTCCTCATGATATTTACATAAAACACATCTACTTAAGCCAACCCATCATCTTTTAAGACAGACTTCCCAAGTTATATATGTAAAAATTTCAATACAAATTAAGTATTTTCTGCAATTCTCCTGATTTAACAATTATACACCACTGTTAAATATAGAATCACTTCTACTATTATTCTTGCGGAAAATTAAACCACGATCACAACCACAATCACAAAGTGAAATATCATACAAACTGAGAATTCTTCATAAAATATATTTTATTGAAACAAACTTACATATTTACCAAAATGTGATCTCATTGTCTCTCTTTCCAAAGATGAATCAAATGAATACAATCATCGATGTATATTGCTCCTTATTGATCTCGCTTTAGGGTTATTGGACAACCATGTAGATTTTAACCTTGTAAAATATTTTACTGCAATTTTTTTTTCAATAAAAGAATAGAAAAGATACAATCGAAAATACACACATTACACAGAGATTTTTCCCCTAGAAACCCAAATCGAGAAAACCAACATTTTCTATATCCATTCATAGTGATACATTGTTTACAATACAATATACATATAGGAGCCAATGGCATCCAAAACCCTAACCCAATGACATGGATTAGTCAACAACCCTAATTCCTTAACCGAAAATGGAAAAACATCGGCAAAAACCATGTGCCAAAAAAATGCCCAACAATGGCACGAAAATCGAGGCAACAAAAAAAACAATGAAAAAATGTGACACATTTCTTGAGAAAAAAATTCTCGGGGGCGCATTCCCCCCTCAAACCCCCCTGCATGCTCGGCGCAACATAGTAGACACTAAAGCTATTTGTGCAAAGAATATAACACATACCCAACATTCTCCCACTTGTTTTTTTCTTTGCATATAGGGGGTTACAGGGTTACATAGTCAACAATCTAGGGCAGCAATGCCCATGGATCCTCTACACCAAGAGAACTTCTCAGTGTTCACAGATTTTGTTAATGAATCTACAACATTCTTCAAATTGTCCACCTTCATCAACAACGTTTTCTTTTCTTGAACCATGTCTCTCACAAAGTGATATTGAATATCAATATGCTTTGTCTTTGAATGATAAGTCGGGTTCTTCACCGGAAAAATTGCACTCTGACTGTCACAATCTATCCTTACAGCTTGTTGTACCAACTCAATACCTGAACAAAATCTTTGTAACCATACTGCTTCCTTACTTGCATGAGTGGTTGCCATGTATTCAACGTCTGTAGTTGAAAGTGCCACTACAACTTGTGTTTTGCTCATCCAACTAATTGCTCCTCCAAACAGGTTAAACACATACCCTCTTGTAGATCTCCTACGATCCATATCTCCATCCCAATATGCATCCACAAAGCCATGTATGTCCAACACTCTGTCCAAGATAATGAATATTTCTATACAAATTCCAAAATGATCTCACATAACTAGCTAAAAAATGACAAATCACAATAGTCTTATAATTTGAGATAGTTTTTGTCACTATAGCAACAATGCTCGAAAGAGTTGGGCATGTTTGTCGTTCTAACACCCGCAAAATTTTAGAGCGTGTTTCATTCTGACACATACAATGGTCGATGGAGGCTCGGCCCCTCTCGACTTCAACATGGATGTAGAGAACTTTTGAGCCATTGTTTCTTCTTCTGGAAAACAAGCTACACGTTTGGTCCATACATGTTTTGTAAGGAAGATCGATTCTATTCTTGAAGTCTCGATTCCAAAGAACTCAGCGAGATGTAAAGCCCTACCCTATGCCCAAAAAGATCTCATTGGGAAGTTTACAGGCTTATGGCCTTCTCCTCGTAAAATGGATCAATGGCTCATGAAAAATTGGATCCCCCTCAGCAAAGGTCAGCTCAACTACTTCTTCTGCGGTAAGGGTTTTTACACCTTTTATTTTGAATTTGAGGAAGATAGAGACCTTATTTTTCGAAATGGCTCTTACTTTATGGGGCCAAGAGGAATGTATCTCGATAAATGGACTCATGATTTTGATCCATATGTTGACTTCCCCATTGTTGTTCTGGTTTGGGTGAAACTTCCACATCTTCCTCTACATTGTTGGGGGGTGATGCCTTGAGAAGTATTGGCAATACCTTACAGAAGTATATATACAAGGAAGAGATAAAACACCCTATGTTTTATTGAGTCTGTATTTGTGTTGAAGTAGATCTAGAAAAGGGCCTCCATGAGGCCATTAAGCTAGTCCTAGATGAATGCTCTCATATCCAAAAGTTTAACTATGATCAACTCCCCTTCAAATGAAAGATATGTAATGAGTACGGACATTTTTCTCTGGACTTTCCCAAAACCCCTCAAGGAAACACCTCCCCCCATGAAGCTCCAAACTCTGGATGGAAAACAGTAAAGAAGAAGCAAATTTCTAGGAAATTCATTGGAGTCGGGTCTCATTCGCCCCTGAAACCCATCGCTTCAGATCCTTAACCCATCGCTTCAGATCCTTCCCCCTCCTCCGCCCTGCAACATCAAAAAATCCCTAAACCCTCAAATCCCTCCCCAACCACGAGTAACTCATTCCACATACGTGAAGAAGTTCTGAAAGAAGAAGTCTCGGAGCCAAATCAAGCCCCACTTGAAAACCC
The DNA here is from genome assembly GCA_009831015.1 of Picea engelmannii. NCBI lineage: Eukaryota > Viridiplantae > Streptophyta > Pinopsida > Pinales > Pinaceae > Picea > Picea engelmannii. The sequence continues at coordinate 144,055 of ML807239.1, forward strand.
TCAACTAGTTGAGGACGATGATGGCGAGGAATCGAAGGAGGGGGGAACTAGTAAAGATGAAACATATGAGGAATCCCATCCCCCTCCGCAAGAACAAATGATCACCAGAGGAGGAAAGAAAAAACAGAATCCAGAGGAAGATACTGTGAAGAGTACTCTAAAAGTAGGTTAGAAATCAAGAAAAGATGTTAAGGAAGAGCAAGCTAGTAAGGAAAAGGATATGGGTCAACAAAATTCCATCGAGGTTTCAATAGGTAACCTGTTAAGAAAATGGAACAATAGAAATTCAGAATATCATATGCCCCTTCTCAAGGGGAAAAACCCTCCCAATATAAATAATGATGAAGATCCTTTCCTGGAACTATAGGATTCTCGGTAGTCAAATCAAAACCGAATCCCTAAGAGACCTCATTAAATCAGAAAAGCCATCTATTGTTTTGTTACAACAATCTAAGTTAGAGGATACAGATGTAGTTCAAGAAAGAAAGAAATCATTCAAGAGCGGGGAAGGAATAACAATCAGTTCTTCTGACGCATCAGGAGGTATAGTAATTCTTTGGGATTCTTTGGTATTAGAATGTGAGACAAGCTTTAGTTCTGAGAATTGGTTATTCATTTTTTTTTCAAACAAAATAACTCAGTAGAAGTACAATGTCATCAATATTTACATGCCAATAAGATACCAAGCAAAAATTGATTGTTGGAAATCTCTCCAATGTTGTAAAGATGTTCTTGATCTTCCATCTTGCATCTTGGATGTTGATTTCAACATAGTCCTACATTCTAGTGAAAAAAGAGGAGGTAACATAATTGGAGACCCTATGGGAGAATATGTGGAAGACCTTATCTCTAGTTGGCATCTACAAGACATCAAGCCTAAGAAATGGAAATTTACTTGGAGTAATAAAAGGACAGGCCCTTCACACATTGTAGCTCGTCTAGGCTGCTTTCTCATCCACTCATACTTTATCCTCTCCCCCCTCTCTATTTCCTCCCAAATCCTTCTCGCCATCACATCCAATCACAAACTCTTCTCCCTCTCTATTCTCCCTCCTAGAAATTATGGCCCTATTCATTTCTATTTCAATCCCTTGTGGCTTCATCATCCATCTGTTGTCGATCTGATTATAGAAATTTGGAAGTGCCCAATATCTAGATCTCCTAATTATGTCTGGGAAAGAAATATCCAAGCAGTCAAAGTAGCCCTCAAATCTTGGGCTTCATCAAGCTTCACTCCTCCTTCCAGAGAAAGAGATGAAATTTTTTTTGAACTCTTCATATTCAACAAAGAATGGAGGAACAAGAAATCAATGAACAAATCATGCAACAAGAACGATATGTCAGCGAAAACATGCATGCAACTTATAGAAAGGAAGAAGAGGAGTGGCGTTTAAAGTCAAGGATTCTTTGGCTCAAATCATGAGATAGGAATACCTCATTTTTTTCATAAGCAGGTGTAAGCTCGAAAACTTCACAACTTAGTCTACAAAATTCAAATGGATGATGAGAATATATTAGAAGAATTCAATAAGATTAAAGAAGAAGCTAGTGTACATTTCAAATCCTTATATTCAAAAGAATAAGACCTGGACAGGGACAGCAGTAAGAAGACAATGTTAGAACACTTCCCCCAAATCATCAGTGCAACATAAAATGATAAATAGATCGTTGAAGTATCATAGGAGGAAATTGTCAGAGTAGTTTGGAGCCTGGAGCCGGATAAAGACCCTGGCACGAATGGTTTTACCATTCACTTATTTAGGTATTTTTGGGAATATATTATGATGTAGGAGCATCGCCATTAGCATTAAAAATAATACAGGAAGGAGGACAACGCATCACCCAGTATATGCATGAAAGCTGATTGGATTCCCAAAGGGGGAAGCACAATTTTGAATTTTGAAAATTATGAAAAAGATGTAATAAATGTTTGGAGGTTGATTCCATATCCAAAGATCCTTTCAGATTGTAATTTATTTAATGCATAGGTATAATTGTATAGATCTAAAGCTTAGCTCTGATTTTTTTTGTAAATTCTCATTTATTGTGATAGGAGAGTAGTAGGTAGAAAGGAGGGAAGGCTCGAGAAGCCTCTCCATGTATATAATTTTTTTTCTTGTTCATTTAGAGGCTGTTGAGATTGTTATTGAAGAAGTTGTTGAAAAAGAAGATTTTTCTATTGTTGATCCATAGTAAGGAGAAGCAGAGAAGCTTTGTAAAAACTTTGTGTATGTATTTACTTAAATATAAGAGAAGACATTTTCTTCAAATGTTTGATTTTATCCATCTCTGAGCCAGTTGATTGAATGGGTTTATTATTGATGAATTTTACCTGTTCATATATTCATTTCACGTTTTTATGAATGAACTTGTGAGTTTTGCATAAGTTTCAATTGTTTCTCTTCGAAAATATTTGGTTAAGGAGCACACAGTTCCCACACAAGGAGTGCACAGACCAGAAGTTAAGATGAGTTGTTGAAGCTCAGAAGGGATAGAGGAATGTTTCAAAGGTTGCACAAGGTGTGCGCACATATATTCCTTTGAGTATATCGTTCCCTGTCGAAATACCCTTGCAAGGAGTGCAGAGGGCCGACTCCACTTAGAGGGTGTCGAAAATTTCTGAGGCCAAAGAAAGTTTTATCATAGTTAAGTGGAAAAGCATATTAAGGAGCAGGTCGAGGGTCGAAACCCTTTGAAACCTTCAAGCTCAGAAGGAATAGCATATACAAGAGTGTAGCAGGAGGAACTTAGAAAAACTTCTAAGTCTGAAGGCTCAGAAGTGCTCAAAGGAGGGATCACCTCGAGCAGATAAAGCTCAGGAGAGATAGTGGTTGAGAACCTTGAAAGGAAGGAGTTATTTTCAGTTTCCAAATCCAACGGATGATTCTGCTTGGGATTTGGCAGGAAGTCTGTTAGTCGTCTGATTTGGAGGAATTGCACAATATTTGAGTGAGGAGGTCCTTTAGACTTCGTGTATTTGAAAGGTCAGAGGCACAGAGGATTCCAAGCTCTCGAAGGCCCGAAGGCCCAAATTAATTGTGGTCGTTAGATCTTGCGAGGACACATGTCGTTCGATCGTGCATTTCGGCAGGATAGCACTTCAGAGGGACTTAAGGTGAAACATCATGAAGTCTTAAGTTCCTGGAGACCTGAAGGTCCAAACTCTATCCTGGTCGTTGGATGGAGTGACACGTGGTGACAGATCCAGCTCTTCGCTACCTCGTTGTTTGGGAGGAACAATCATTTGGAGGAGCAAGGGATCCCAGAGACTAGAGTCTCAGAGTCCATCGAGACCGTCGGTTATGCAGGCAATTATCAATAGATCAATGGGTACGAAGGTTTCAAGGAGCATGGAGTGCCAAGTCCCCGGGAGGCCTGAAGATTGAAGCCATATCAACTGTCGATCTAAGCAGGAACACATGGAGGGCAGAGATCTACTTTTCTACTTCGACGTTCAGAGGTTCGCAAAGTGTGGTAGGGAAGACTTCCTGGACTCATGAAGTACAAACAGATCTGGACCATCCATTCGTCGAGGCATAAGAACTGTTGATTTCCTTTAGCGGATCGGGACTTCGCCTATTCGTTAGCCCGGAAGGTCAGTTCTTTTGACAGTTGGAAACTGTCGAAGTCAAAGCTCCAGAGTACCGGTTTAAGTGCATGATTGGCTTAGCGCTTGGTCATATCTTGCAATCATATGTTTTTGTCGTGGAGCAAAAGGAGCTAAGGCGAACTTTAAGTCTTTAAAAGGTAAGGGGTTGGTGTGGAGAGCCTGTGGGTTTTTGTGGGGCCTACGCCTTAGGTAAAGGGGCCTGTTTAAAGGTTTTGGGGGATCAACAGGGGCTCGAGAGTCTATTTGACTCCTTGAAGTTGATTGATCCTTGACTGGGAAGTCAATGGACCCCAGGAGGAAGTGGGGGTTTGCACCATATTAATTTTGATCTTAGGAACATGACCAATTACACTCTAAAAAAAAAAGGCGCGAGGAGCTACAAACTCTAATTTCCTTGCTTTAATTCCTAAGGAAAGTAATCCTTGTTCTTTTTCTCATTTTCGTCCAATCTCTTTGTGCAACTCTACCTAAAAAATATTAATGAAGGTGATAGAAAATCGAATCAAACCCTCTCTCCCAGGCCTCATCTCAGAAAATCAAGGGGAATTCATGGCTAACAAACAAATTGTGAACAATATTATCTTAGTTCAAGAAGCCATATATGGTAGCAAGGATAGAAAAAAAGAAAGGAATGGTCATCCAACTTGACATGGCTAATGCATTTGACAAGGTAAAGCACTCTTTCTTAGAAGTGGTTCTTGTCAAGTTTGGTTTTAGTCCACCATTCATAGATTGGATCAAGGATTGTATAGGCTCTCCGTGGATTTCCCCCATGATTAATGGTAGACCGACAAACTTTTTTTAGGACAACATAGTGCTTAAGAAGGTCCCCTATCCCCTCTTCTTTACATCATAATCGCTAATTCTTTAAGCACGAAGCTTGAATATGATCATTTCATGGGACACCTCCTGAGATTAAGTTTCATAAGGGATGTCAAAGCAATAATCCACTCCTAGTTTGTTGATGAAACCCTTCTTCTAGGAATGGCCTCAAAAGTCATTGCTAAGAGATTTAGAAGGACTCTCGAAACCTATTTAGAAGCCTCCAATGGGAAAACAAACAACCAGAAGAGAAAACTCTAAGGTTGTGTTCTTTATTTTTGAGTAAAGTTGGGAGTTTGTTCAGAGTTTGTAAAGTCGTGCCTTGGTCTTGGGAAGAGCAAGACATTCCTAATTGAGTCTCAGTGTGTGTGTGTGTGTGTGTGTGTGTGTTTTGTTTCATGGGGTGATTCAAAGGCCTTATGTCATTGATCAAATGAAGGATAAGATGTATGTAAAAGTCGAGTAGTAAGTATAGGAAGGAAATTCATGTCAAAGGCATCATTGATCATCATCACATCTGATGAGATCAGAAAAAAGGGTAATGATCACATCTCATGCCATTTTTACCTTGGCAACTAAAAACATGTGTGTGTTGTGCAAATTTGTTGCACAAGTTACTTGAAACAACTTGGGAAGTCTCATCACCTAAAATGGGTACTTTTCCTTTCAAAATCTCTCCCTATCAACTCGTGCATGCATATTTCCCATATTTTGTCCATTTGCATGCATCCTTGACCTATGATCAACCATTTTCCTCTCAGAGCAAGCTTCAAAGAACCCTCTGCTACGCAAACCCTATGCAAGCTCTCTCATTATGCAAACTCTGTTTCAAGTGTTTTCGTTACGCATCCACTCTTCACTTTTTTTTGCTATGTAAAACTAGTAAGGCTTGTTTTGTCCATGCTAGCATACCTTCTCAAAAAGCCTGCCTCTCATTTAGTGAAAGCCCTTAATGCTAAACAGAGAAAAACCTAACCCCCATATTTTGTTGTGTAAATTGTCCACTTGAGTTTTTAGTACAGAATTTAAAAAGGAAAAATTTGTCACTAAGATAGAAAAATGGGTCCTTGAGGTTACAAATGAAAATTGATGAAGGAAAAGATAAATTGAACCTTCTTGTTGAAATGGCAAATATATGAGTGAGGAAGCCTTACAGTTTTGTCTTCTTGGATATGAGGTCATCCCAAGTTTCTGTTTATGTCATAGAACTTGTGGGAAGCATGGATTTGATGTTAGAGAAAGGTTTTCACAAGGGTGACAACATAAAACATTTTTTGGGCACAGTGGTTGTTTTGACTGGTAAACTGTCATACACAGTACTTGTGTAGCAAGTTCTCGCTACACAAATGATGTAGACTCACATGATTAAAAAGGATATCATGAGGTGAATGGAAAATGAGTTTTGAGGAAAACACAGGTCCCTAGTCACTTGTTTCCACCTAGATTTGCATGAATTACAACAAAACGGAGTTTGCTACACAAGTTCGCTATGCAATTGTTTTAGGTTGCAGTCACACAACGTACATGCTACGCAAATGACAGTTTTGTAGTCAACTTCAAGATCATTTCCTGAGAAACTAAAGAGGATTTTGGAAAAACCTAGAGATTTTTTTGTCTATCATGATCTCAATAAAAAAAAAATCTCTCATTTTTTACACAGGTGTCATAGTTTGAGAGATTCAAATGAATCTTTACGGTCCATTTTTCCATATTTTAGCATTTAATGTTTTCTTGTTTTAGTCATCATCTTTGGGAGAATTTTTCGAGGATCTGGAGAAGAATTTTTGAAAAAAAAAAAGAACAGTTTTTGTCAAGCATGGACACACTAACAAAAACCTCTTTTATTTTTTACACAGGTGTTATTATTTGGAATATATGAAATGATCTTTGAGGCCTAGTTTCCATAATTTCGCCAAGCCAGATTTGTTGACAGAGTTCTAGAATCTTTGATATTCGACTTGATGGTCCTCCAACTTAGCAAGGTGGATCCAAAATTGATATGGATATTGAAGTTTGGATACTCTCCTATCAGATCCCATTATTTTATCTTCAGTTGGCACATTTTTAGTTGGTCAAAAATCAAACCCTAGATAGTAGGATATGAGCAGATTTTTGGCAAATATTATTTCCTAAGCTATTGTAACAACTCTCTATTTTTGGAAAAGATGGATTTCAACCTCCTTATTCTATAATATGATATTAATCTACATATTTTATCACTTTGAAGGTGCAAAAGGGGGGTGAGTTAGCAAAAACTATAGTCATTTTGATCCTTATCGTAATATTCATTGAATCTAAACAAAATACAAATGCAGAAGTCCTGAACTTTTTATGAAAAAGATTCTAATGGTGATGGTCTGAAGTCCATACTCTTATTTGTGTATGTACTTCTTGTGCCCTAACTTTCATCTTCATTTTATACTATTTAAATTGGATTATTAAAGGGTCTAGAATTCATCTAATGGTGCTTTAGAGTCAAGTGATTTAAACTATGTTTCTCTTCTTAACTAGGTCAGAATTCATCTTTCATGGTGCTCTGATTTTGTTATATGTTTATTTTCCTCTTCCACCCTACACAACCAAACTCAAAACTAAAATTTCATCACCTAATTTAGCCTTTGTTCCTTTGGAAATTTCTACCTACCAGTCATTGTTTTCATTCATTTTCAGGGGTTGACTCCATAGCCCAAAAGATCCCTCTCCTTATTGCCTAACCAAACCCCATTTTTGACCCTATCCTCATCAATGATATAACCATTGTACTAATTAGATAGCATGTCATTCTTGAATGAGATATAAAGAGAGATCCATCTCTGGGTTGGAAGGGCTAGTTCCAGCCTGTAAGTTGGTTTGTGGTTACCTGTGACTTGCCTCCACAGCCAGGGAAATTTACGGAGTGATAACATTTTGGCATTGTTGTCGGGGAACAAAGGTGAAATCTTCCCTGGGATAAAATGACAAAGATCAGATTTGACTTATGATGGTGAACAGAGGTCAAACACAAGGTGGTTGTACCATTCACTTGGTGACTCCAATCAAGTTTCAAATGTGATTCAGAGACTCCACTGGAGGACAAGATCCATTGATAGAATTATGAAAGGACATCATGGGAAAAAACAAGTACCTAAAGTTGATTTTTCTCCAAGACATAATATTTTTTGTTATTAATTACCTTTTTTCCTTTCATGAACATGCTAAAAAAAAATTCTTTACCCGTTGCATTCAAATGATGATCATCAGAATTCTGCACTTGTTTATTCTTCTCTTAAAGTTGTACATATATCTCCTCATTGTATCATTGATTTTGATCAAAATCGTCCATTTGAGCCATGTGATGACCATAACCAAGTCGATGAGCCTCATGAAATCAAGGCTGATATCTCACCTCTTGTACTTGATCCAACACCCTCCAAGATTCCGCAGAGATACAAACCTTTAAAATTACCTCGCATCCTTCATAATTTTCCTCCAAAGCACTATAAGTTCCTATTTGTGTTCGATGGAGAACCTGATATCCTCATAGTTGAGAAACATGTCTAGGATTTTGAGCATTTCATTGATCTTTTTCAGGTTGAGCATGATGATGTGTGTATGGGAACATTTTATCAATCTTTGCAAGGAGATTCCAAGGAGTGGTTTAGACACTTTCATCCTGAATCCATCGGTTCATGGGAATAATTGAAGGATTCTTTTCTGGAATTCTAGGGTGAGAGGAAATCATGGAATCAATATATTTCTGAGTTTCATGCCATGGAAAGACATAAGGATGAAACCATCTCCATGTTTAATAGAATATTTTCCAGCTTGTATTATAAGATACCTAAAGAAGTCCAGCTTCCTGAAGTTGTTTCCATGCTCCATTATGTAACAATCTTTCAATCAGATTTATCTTTTCTTATGATGGAGAGGAAGCCTATGTCTTTGTAGAAGATGTTCAATAATGCTCAAGAAGTTGTAGACAATATTCAAGCATATAAGAAGCTACAAAATCAGATTTTGAATGAGGAGTTGAAAGTTGAGGAACCAGAGACTATGCATAATATGCAGGAGGATGATCATGTCATAAGTTTTCTTCAAGGATGTCATGAGGATGTGTTTGCAAAGAATGATGAGTAGCTTGAAGAGCCATTTGTTGTCCTAAATTGTTTTCATACAGATTTGAATTTGGATCCATATCATCATGAGAAAGAGATTGATTGTTTTATGTATGCACTTGAAGACATCCATGAAAGTGAATTTACAGATCAGCCTGCAAAAGAACAAGTCATTGCCTCAATTTTCCTGTTTGATGACATTACAGAGATTTTTGGCAAACCTGGATATGATGAGTACAATGATGACTATGAGGTTAACCTTTTAAAACAACAAGCTGCATGTTCTTTATCAGAAAATGATCCTATGGATTTGTATATTTAGAATTTCATCAGTTCATATTTGCAACTAGTTGTATGTTTGTTTGCAACATTGAATATGATGAAAATTGTGAATCCATTGAAGGTAACTCTTCATATTTGTGTTTTGGTTCATTTAAATTGTTGAGAGAAAATTTTGAAACCATTAATGAAGTTGAGGAGTATGGGATGATGCAAAGTCATCTAGACTCCATGGAGAAAATTGAAAACGAATTGCAGCAATCTCCTCTTGTTTTTCATGACCCGGTAGTTGATTATATGGAGGGTTTCAATAGTCACAATTTGCAGCCTATGATCAGTTGTAAGGCTGGAAGTGAATATGATCATGAGTTAGTGTCAAAATCAGCTATATCCTTGTTGCCAAAAGATGTTTTATTACAATAGTCCAATGCAAATTTTCAGTCCTTTTATGATAGTCAACAGTTGAAATTGCATGAAAGAAAAGATGCAGTTGAAGGGTTGATATAGTATGGTTGTTTTCTATATTCATTTGAGGATCCTTTTGCAGCTTTCTTGGAGTCAACAAGTGGGCCTAAGTTTTTGAATTTTTTCAAAGATAAATCTATTTGCAAGTTTTCATTGGATTTGTTGTTAAGTAGGCTTCTCATGTTGCCTCTGAAGGAGTGTAAGCAAGGAGGTGGAATAGTTGAAAAAGTTCTTATATGGCTGCACTAGATCTTTGACTTCACTTGATTTGGAAGTACATTTAGCTTAGGGTAGGTATGTGTGAATAAGCTCAGCATGACGATCATTTCTTTCAACATTTTTCAGTTTGGGTTTGGTTCAGTTGCAAAATAAGTCGGTGGAGAAACAAATTACAAGTTGTAGGTCACATTATATGGATTCAGAACAGCCCAATGGATTAGGCACATGGTATGTTGTTCTTTGCTACCTCACAGGGAGGATAGCATCCCCATTGGAGCCAAATGTTAGCATCTTTATTTTTTAGTAAATTTGGGAGTTTGTTCAGAGTTTGTAAAGTCATACCTTGGTCTTGGGAAGACCAAGGCATTCCTAATTGAGTCTCGGTGTGTGTGTGTGCGTGTGTGTGTGTGTGTGTGTTGTTTTGTTTCATGGGGTGATTCAAAGGCCTTATGTCATTGATCAAATGAAGGATAAGATGTATGTCAAAGTCGATTCATAAGTCTAGGAAGGAAAGTCATGTCAAAGGCATCATTGATCATCATCACATATGATGAGATCAGAAAAAAGGGTAATGATCACATCTCATGTCATTTGTACCTTGGCAACTGAAAGCATGTGTGCGTTGTGCAAATTTGTTGCACAAGTTACTTGAAACAACTTGGGAAGCCTCATCACCTAAAATGGGTACTTTCCCTTTCAAAATCTCTCCCTACCAAGTCGTGCATGCATCTTTCCCACCTTTTGTCCATTTGCATGAATCCTCGACCTGTGATCAACCATTTTCCTCTCAAAGCAAGCTTCAAAGAACCCTCTGCTACGCAAACCCTGTGCAAGCTCTCTCGCTACGCAAACTCTGTTGCAGGTTTTTTCACTATGCATTCATTATTCACTTGTTTTTGTTGTGTAAAATCAGTAAGGATCATTTTTTCCATGCTAGCATACCTTCTCAAAAATGTTGTCTCTCATTTAGTGAAAGCCCTTACTGCTAAACAGAGAAAAACCTAACCCCCCTGTTTTGTTGTGTAAATTGTCCACCTGATTTTTTGGTACAAAATTTTAAAAGGAAAAAATTTTCACTAAGAAAGACAAATAGGTCCTTGAGGTTACAAATGAAAATTGATGAAGAAGGAAAAGATAAAATGAACCTTCTACTGAAATGGCAGATATATGAGTGAGGAAACCTTACAGTTTTGTCTTTTTGGATATAAGGTCATCCCAAGTTTTTTGTTTATGTCATAGAAGTTGTGGGAATCATGCATTTGATGTTGGAGAAAGGATTTCACAAGGGTGACAACATAAAACATTTCTTGGACACACTTGTTGTTTTTACTGGTACATTGCCATACACAACACTTGTGTAGCAAGTTCTTGCTATGTAAATGTTGTATACTCACATGATTAAAAAGGACAGCATGAGGTGAATGCAAAATAAGTTTTGAGGAAAACACAGGTCCCCAGTCACTTGTTGCCACCTGGATCTACATGAATTACAAAAAAATGGAGTTTTCTACGCAATTTTTGTAGGTTGCAGTTACACATCGTGCACGCTACGCAAATGACAGTTTTGTAGTCAACTTTACGATCATTTCCTGAGAAACTAAAGAGGATTTTGGAAAAAACTGGAGAGGTTTTTGTCAAGAATGATCTCAATAACAAAAAAATCTCTCATTTTTTACACAGGTGTCATAGTTTGAGAGATTCAAATGAATTTTTACGGTCCATTTTTCCAGATTTTAGCATTTAATGTTTTCATGTTTTAGTCATCATCTTTGGGAGAATTTTTTGAGGATCAAGAAAAGAATTTTTAAAAAACAAAAGCATTTCTTGTCAAGCACAGACCCAATAACAAAAACCTCTTTTATTTTTTACACAGGTATTATTATTTGGAAGATATGAAATGATCTTTGAGGCCTATATTCCAGAATTTCACTAAGCCATATTTGCTGACAAAGTTCTAGAATATTTGAAATTCAACTTGATGGTCCTCCAACTCAGCAAAGTGGATCCAAAATTGATATGGATATTGAAGTTTGGATACTCTCATATCATATCCCATGATTTTCTCTTCAGTTGGCACATTTTTAGTTGGTCAAAAATCAAACCCTAGATAGTAGGATATGAGCATATTTTTGGCAAATATTCTTTCCTAAGCTATTGTAACAACTCTCTATTTTTGGAAAAGATGGATTTCGACCTCCTTAATCTAGAATATGATATTTATCTATATGTTTGAGCACTTTGAAGGTGCAAAAGGGGGGCGAGTTGGCATAACGTATAGTCATTTTGATCCTTATTGTAATATTCTCTTAATCTGAACAAAATACAAATGTAGAAGTCCTAAACTTTTTATGAAAAAGATTCTAATGGTGGTAGTTTGAAGTCCGTACTCTTATCTTTGTATGTACTTTTTGTGTCCTAACTGTCATCTTCATTTTCTTCTATTTAAATTGGATAATTAAAGAGTCTAGAATTCATCTAATGGTGCTTTAGACTCAAGTGATTTAAACTTTGTTTCTCTTCTTAACTAGGTCAAAATTCATCTTTCATGGTGCTCTGGTTCTGTTATATGTTTCTTTTCCTCTTCCACCCTACACAACCAAACTCAAAAATGAAATTTCATCACCTAATTTATCCTTTGTTCCTCTGGAAACTTCTACCTACCAGTCATTGTTTTCATTCATTTTCAGGGGTTGACTCCATATCCCAAAAGATCCCTCTCCTTCTTGCCTAACCAAACCCCATTTTCGACCTTATCCTCATCAATGATTTATCCATTGAACTGATTAGATAGCTTGTCATTCTTGATTGAGCTATAAAGAGAGAGCCCTCTCTAGGTTGGAAGGGCTAGCTTCCAGCCTATAAGTTGGTTTTTGGTTACCTATGTGGCTTGCCTCCACAGGCAGGGCAATTTATGGAGTGATAACAGGCTGGAATATAGAGAAGGGAAAGTTGTGAGCAATCTCAAGAATCCTTAGGTTTCCCTGTAATGAACAATGGTCCTCATTCACTTATCATGGTATGCCAATTTTTGCCAACAAGATTTGATCCAAAGAATGGAGCCCGATTATGTCTAAAATGGATGACAAAATTCATCAATGGGGATCACGTTGGCTCAACCTTGCAAGTAAAGTCATTCTCATTAAATTTGTTCTTTCTTCCCTTCTCATCTATCAATATGTAGTGCTTTTAGCTCCAAAAGGTGTAGCATACAATATGACGAGACTTATCAGAAAATTTCTCTGGGAAGGGGGAAACCAACACCAGAAAGTTTCATCTTATAAAGTGGCCTATAGTAAAAATGGAAAAGGATAAGGGTGGACTGAATATTAGAGATCCAGCACTGATGAATATCTTCTTAGGGGCTAAAATTGTTTGGCAGTTATTCTTTGGTGCATCAGAATGGTGAAAAGAGGTATTTCATAAAGGTTACTTCTTTGGCTCCAAGAAAAGGATTTTGGAATCTCTCATTAGAGATAAGAAAGTCTCACCAATTTGGCAGTTAATCAAAGCATCAACCCATCTCATCCAATGCAAGCTCTCTTGGTTTGTTGGGAATGGAAAATCCATTCAACTATGGGATGATAGTATAGACGGAAATCTGCCTCTAGTGAATCAAAGGGATATCCAAGAGCTCAAGGAGTGGAGCCTTAGTGATGGATTAGTATTGTTGGATTCCATTTCAACCTGGTCATATTCAGGGCAATGGCTAGGATGGAACCTGAGCAGAGTCCCTAATCATCTCTCTCCTCAATATTCNCAAAGGGATATCCAAGAGCTCAAGGAGTGGAGCCTTAGTGATGGATTAGTATTGTTGGATTCCATTTCAACCTGGTCATATTCAGGGCAATGGCTAGGATGGAACCTGAGCAGAGTCCCTAATCATCTCTCTCCTCAATATTCACTCCTTAAGTATTTTTCTGGATGTGCCCCCATCCATGAGGTCATACCAGACGACATATCTTAGTGTTCCTCCTCCTATTCAGTGAAGATGGGATACTCATTTTTTCTTAAATCGATTAATGGGCCTGTCAAAGCTTGAATCTAGAAATATATATGGATCGGTGACTCTTTTCCCAAAGTGAATATTTTATGTTGGACCATGGTGCATGGTAAATTGTTAACAGGCGATAATCTTCAACGACGGGGTATTCAAGGACCCTCAAGATGTGCTCTTTGTAAGTCTTCTTCATAATGTCAATCCCACCTCTTTTTCGAATGTCAATTCACTTCAAAGCTATGGAATATGGTTTTTGTTGTTCTCCAATATCAATTCAGAATGCCAACAAATTGGTTATAAACCTTTGTGAAATGGAGATCTCAATATGATGGCTCCTTTGGCAAGAAGTTTCTTCTTCAAAGGATTTTGAAGGTTATTCCAAAATTCATCAGCTGGGAATTATGGCTTGCTAGGAACAAGGTTGTCTATCACGATATTCTTTTATCCCCTCAACAAGTTGTAAGCAAAATATGCAATTTATTAACTGAAGTTATGATGAACAATGGGATGAAAACTGAGGATAAAAATCTTATGGATGGTCCGGAAATAACATGGGTTCAATTTATTCTCTCCAGGCATCTCCCTTCAATCCAAAATATATTTCCTTCATTCTCAACTCCAACTTCTTGGAAACTTCGAATGTCAAAAGATGAAATGCAAAAGTGGATTCCTCTTCAAGATAAGAAAATTGTCTTTTTTGATGGGGCCTCGTCAAGTAACCCAGGGGTGGCAGGTGCGGGAGGGATCCTAGTGGATCTTAGAGGACAAGCGGTATTTGAGTTCTCATGGGGCAAGTAGTACCACCAATAATGACACATAATTTTACACAGCTTACATGGGTCTCACACTGTCACCAGTCGACCCATAAGTAGAGATAATGGTGCTCAGGGACTTAGAAGTGGTCATAAAAAATATTCAGGCTCATGTTCCCTCCTTACCTTCACCCTATCATAGAATTTCTAGAAGAATTCTTGAGGAGTGCAAGAAATTTAAACATGTTTCTTTTTACCACATTAGTCCTCTTCATAACAATAAGGCAGATGTTATTTCCAAGGAAGCCAAAGCTCTACCACATGGGGAATTGCTTAAAAATGGACATAAACGAAAGTACCCCTTGCCATAGTTGATCGGGATGTAGATTCATCTAGGGGGTCATAGGAAGTTAACCAGACAGCTCTGCATCAAGTCCAACTCAAAAGGGAAGTTCTAGATACTGATCTCAATCTCTTTTAGTGTTTTATGTTTTTTTTTTTTTTCTGTTCCGTCAAATGTTTTTTTGGGACAAATTTATACTCTGGGATCACAAGAAAACTATGGTCAGCTTTACGAATTATGATTGGCTCAGCCATAATATTGTATTTTGTAACAGACAGACCACATTTTTTGATAGCATCTTTTTAATATAATCTCACAACCATTTCTATGAAAAAAAAGATAATTTTAGTCACCACATTTAAAAAAAAGAACAATGAACCTTTCAATACAAATTTTAGAAAAGCCGTGTTTCACTACTATATTAAAAAGTCTATAAATGTAGGATATGAAAACAAAGCTTCCAATATTTAAGATTTTCACTTAATAAATTTTAATGGTTTTAGTTTTTCCTTTTCCAAATTACTTATTCCAAACTCAAATTCATTTAAAAATTAAAATTTTAAAATAATATTATATTTTAATCACTATTATTTCTTAAATCACTATTATATTTTAATCACTATTATTTCTTAACATTTTTTATTTAATGAATAGTTTCCAATTTGAAAATACTTTCATGTTTCTCCTTATATCCAACCACATCCAAAATGCTTGATTTATCAACAATATCTTGAAAGCATTCTTCCTTCATGCTATGATTGTTCTTAACTCTTTCTAACCACATCCAAGATACTTGATTTATCAACAATATCTTGAAAGCATTCTTCCTTCATGCTATGATTGTTCTTAACTCTTTCTATTTGTATTAAATAATAGATTTTTAAATATAATAAAATTATATTTTCTATTTACCATATATAAAATATGAATTTTAAATATAAAACCCCCACATCGAAACTTTGTGAAACTCTAAATCTTAGATCTCAAAATTCTATTAAAAAGAAAATATGAATCAGATTAGTGTACTCAACGTTTTTACACTTAATGAAAATGCCATTTAAAGTCGAAAATTCCTATACATTCTTTATACATAGTGGATTATATTGAACATAGTTGGGGATTTTATATCTCATGATATTGTCATATAGATAAAATAAAAATTACAAATTCTTTATGCATGGTGGACATTCAACATTGAAAGATTGAATTTTTTTTTATTATAATAATCAAAAGTACATTTACAATTAATAACTTTCAAAAGTAAGCTTCTCATCTCCTTATCGGTTTTATTTTTTTAAGTATTAATCTATAACCCTTAAATAAAATATTATCATTAATAATAAATGCAAAATAATTCAAATGACAATGGCCTGGGTATCGGAAAGGATGTGCTAAAACAAGAATTTTCATTATCCAATTTTTACCCCATTTTTGAGTTATTGGAATTTAATCATTTTAATAATCGCATATGAACAACAAAGTCATAGGTTCCTTTAGACATGAAAAAATCAAAACTTTCTTAGCGTATGAGAATACCCACACCGTGAAATCAGATAAAATAGATACAATTCTACAAATACCAAATTTTTGTGAATTATAAAAATAAATTGAAAATATGTTAGCCGTAAAGGTAAATCAAAATTATTCGATAATGACGGTTGGCAATTCAATCATTCTATCATTCTATGCTATAAAAGTTGTGTACCAGAACTTACAGTGAGAATACTAAACAGAATTTAAATATACTCATTCCCTCCCTCAACTTACAGTCTGGCCTCCTCACGTCCATTGATGGAGGTGAAGTAGCTGATACGTATTTATCGCCTGCCATGTTTAAGAAAACTTACCTCCCTCTTGTACCTATAGGTCAAAAAATATTTCTCATTTCAACCATGTGAGAAAACTTACCAGCAACAACAAAAACGGCATGAAATTAATATCATTTTGTACCTATCTCGTTGTTCAGCCATATTTTCTCATGGAATGTATTTGGCGACGTTTTAGCTGTTGCTGCCGGCATGATCACAGATCAATTAGCGCCGCCATTTTTCTTTCCATTTAGAGTCAGTTTTAAGTCACGTTGCAATCTATACATTCAAACATGTGAAGTCAGGTACGTAGCACCGTGAGGTTGAAGTCAGCAAGTGGTCGGTTGGCCCTTGGAAACGGGAAGGGATGTCAAAGTCGAAACTTGTATAAGTGGTATGGGTATGTATTTTCTAAGAGAGTTGAGTTCTGTTAAGAAACCAGTCTCTATGTGCCCTAGGTCGAGTCAAGCGGTTAATGCATTCTACAGTTGCGAGAAGCACAAAGACTAGCAAAAGAAAGGCATACGGAGCATCTTAGAGAATGTGAAGCGGCCAAGAAGGAAGCCCGCGTGGCTCTCGCCAATGCGCAGAAAAAGAAAGTTTAGCAGGTGTTCATTTCTACACCCGAAAAGAATAAGGCAAATCTTGGTAGTTTTGAAGGACATGTTTCCCTAAAGCACTCTACCATTTTGATAACGGTCGTGACAATCAAACAGTTGCTTGTTGCGCACATTTCTCCAACAAATGAGCGCGTAACAGAAATCAAAGTCATTATAACAGACAACAAGCTCATGACAGACACATGTTCGTTAGGATACCTGATCAAAGGGATACATCGACACATCTTTTCTCCATATCAAAACCTGATCAATGATCAGATCCCAGTGGCGAACCCGCGAAAGGTCATGAGTGAACAAACGTGATTATTGTTTATTTTTGGAAAAGCACCATGCGAAGAGTCTCCGGCGCATGTTGCTCAGTTTTCCTAGTTTTAGGGTTAGCAGTTACGAGGCAGGGTAGCCCAAGTGGCGCCCTCGTTTATATATTTCATCCTTTCAATGTAAGCCGGGTTGGTTGGCAAATTTGGGAGACGACAACTATTTTATGTAATCTGAGTTTTTGACCGAAATTTAATGCAAAGGTCTTGTGACTTGATGAAAAGATTATAGTTGTAACAGTTGGATGTATTGTGCTTCTTTCTTTACGAATGTGCTTCCTGTTATCTTTATTTCATATCTCTTTCTGTCTATTTCGGAATGAATTTTCAAACCCGTGGATTCGTCGTACAACGCCCCTTGTTCGCGCCACTTAGACAAAACGTTTTCCTCTAAAGCTAACTCCGAACTCGCCCCTAGCGGTGCTCCGAGTTACTTCCTGTATTTTCTCCTGCCACACATTACGGTTTTACACTGAATATTGTTGCTCGCCTAGTTGTATCCTCTCAAGTCTAGTCACTGAGTCATTTGTCTCTGTCATTTCCTCAAATCGACTCTAGAGCCCAAGTCTTACTTTCTTGCGCCAATATAACCAGAACCCATTATATCAAAGGTGTTAAATCTAGCCATTGTTTTCAAGGTCATATCCTGCACAGAGATCACGCCATTTCCGAGAGAGCCCTCTCCAGATTTGAAAGGCTAGTTTCGGGTCTCAAAGTTGGTTGAAAAGGTTACCTTCGTCATCTGTTTATCAGCCGAACAGATTTACGGAGTGCTAACATTCTGGTGTCGTTGTCGTGGACGAAATTGAATAGATTTTCCCTGGGAAAATGACAAATGTTGCAGTTTGACCCTTGAGGGTAACAGAGGGACAAACATCCGTACCGGCTGAAACCCTTACCCTGGCGAATCCAGTCTAAACAAACCAGTAGCTCCAAGTAGCACAGTTCAGGAAACCTGGCTCCAAAGACGATTTACACCAGAGTGAATCCTAACCCAAACCCCTCAGAGCCAGTGTATGACCCCGAGAAGATTTTGCACAAGACTAGAGATCAAGCGCCAGACTCGTTCTACTACCTGGACATAAGCATGTCCTTGCCCAAAGACGGCACGTAGAGCATTGACGACCTTGAGTTTGATGCATTCTTCAAGCAAACTTTGTTTAGGTCGAAGTCAGAAACCAGTTTGGACGAGACTGTTTTCGACCCAAAAAAATTCCAAGCCCTAGCATCAAGTAATATCCCTCAGAATCTGAATCCTCCTAGGGATATGGCCGCCAGATTCGCTCCCCTCATCCTGCCAGCCCAATTGCATGACTTGCCTCAAAATTATAGTCAAAGAATCAAGCTCTACGATGTTGAGGGAAATGTTTCCGCTCAGAGGCACCTGGATTGGTTTAATGATTTCATCGACCTGGAGGAGGTGGATTACGCAGATGCAAAAATGAGGTTGTTTGCGCAAAACCTTTCGGGAGATGTAAGAAAATGGTTAAAATCCCTCCCGCTCGCAAGCATTCAGGACTTCGCTGCATTTGAGACATCATTCCTAGATAAATGGGGGGACAATAAAAACCCTTTGCAGGTACTGACACAATACAATAATATGAAGAAAGCACCAGAAGAGACAATGCAGGAATTCTCAACCCGTTTTTTGAAGGTGTACAACTTAATCCCTGTGGAAGTAAAGCTGCTTCTTGGTGCTCCGCAGTTGTGGTACGTTGATTCCTTCGACAACGATTTTACCCTGTTGTTAAGAGAAAGAAGATCAGTGAGTCTAGATGTTATAATGAGTAACATTGTCGAAGTTGAAGTGAACATGATGGCATCAGGAAAAATAAAATTGAGTTTCAACTGAGGCAACAAGAGACCCTAGGGAGATGCACAACCATCGACGTCATGGTCCTCAGATGACAAATTCGACATGATGATGAAGACCATGGAGAAGTTGATGGAGAGAATGTCCATGGGAAACAGACCCGCTGCCTGAGAATAGAACGACCCACAGCCCAGGAATCAAAACCTCAGAAGGGGTCAAATCCCCCAGATCAGACAAAGGGAACAAAAGGAGCAAAGGGGTCAAAGTGACCAGTAGATGAAACCTCCATTCCAAAACAACTATGTGGACGAAGATTTCAATCAGACATTCGAAGACCAGATGCATTGTTGCGATGACAAAAACCCGCGCTTATTCTTGACAAAGAGAGAGCATGACCAGTATATGAGTAAAAATGACGATTTTGTGTTGGAGACGGATGATTGTATGATACTCGAAATAGAATATGTGTCATCCTAGGAGATAGAAGAGTTCAAGAAAGGCTATCAAAATTCCATCATGTAGTTCTAGAAGAAGTACAACCTCTGGAGAAAAGACGCACATGTCAAGTCGCAACAAACTAACCCCATAAGCAAGCCCTTGGTGGACACCCCTTCCACAAGTCGATCAAGGTCGGACAACGCAGCCAAGGACGCGACAGAGAAGGCTAAGTCGAAGGAGGAGGTCCCCAAGAAAGCTTCGGAGACAAGCCGGGAGGCGAGTGGAAAAGAGGTAGAAAAAACCTGTCCCCCTTTCAATTTCGAACACGAGATGGCCAAAATCAAAATCCATGTCTCGTTCAATGAACTGATTAGAAAAGGCGAGTATCGAGAACAAATCATTAAAATGTTGAAAATGGGTGGGACCCCCAATACTCTAAATATTCAAGATGAGCACCCCGCTATCCTTTTTGGTCAACGCGTTGAAGAGACAAGTGATACCGAAGACGTCCCTTCGTTATATGTCAGTTTGAAAGTCCATGACATGACCCTGCATAATGCCATACTGGATTCCGATGCATCGCACAACCTCATGTTGAAGGTGATCATGGATTAACTGGGTTTGGATGTCACCAGGCCATACAGATACCTTTTCTCCTTTGATTCGAGGAAAGTCAAGTGTTTGGGCCTTATCAAAGACCTAGTTGTATCATTGGCTCAAATCCCCGCTAAGAACATGGTCATGGACGTGGTTCTCGCAAACATACCCCCAAATTTCGGCATGCTTCTCTCGAGGTCATGGGCTGCGAAGTTGAAGGGCACGTTGCAGATGGATATGTCATACACCACTATCCCTATTTTTGGCCATGAAAGAAGGTTGTACAAAGAGGTGTTGTTGAAATACATGGTAAGCAGCAAGACGCAACCAAACAATCATCCTATATACACCATCGACACTGAGGTGGGTTCTTCTATATTCTACAATGACCTAAGTTTCGAAGAAGAAGAACTGATAGCCATCATAACAGATGACGAGAAGACCGCGCGGGAAACAATAGAATGTGTCGACCTGAAATACCGCATGGAAAACGGGGTGTGGAACATGACTTTTGATGATGCAGTCAGCAGAGAAGGAGTTGGGGCTAGCGTATGGGTGAGCCCCCCTGAAGAAAGCACAAAGTTGTGCTCATACAAGCTCACGTTTGAATGCACTAACAATATGGCCAAGTATGAAGCACTAATCTTGGGCTTACAAGTTCTGAAAGAATTGGGCGCGCAAAAGATAACAATGTGCATAGATTCCGAGCTAATTATAAATTAGGTAAAGGGTGTATACTAGACCAAACACCCCAGGCTGAGAGCATACATGAATTTGGCTTTGGACCTCCTCGAAGGATTTTTACAGTATGAACTATTTGTTATCCCCAGAGAGAAAAATTAGATCGTCGATGTGTTGGCCACCTCAGCCTTGGTTTTTAAGATCCCCATCTTCCCAAACAAAAGGTATGAAATCGAGATCAAGCATAGGTCGGCAGTGCCTGATAATATCAAACATTGGAAAGTGTTTGATGACGACAAATAGGTGGAAATATTCCTCCTTATGAGTGACGAGTTTGGTAATACAAACATTGACGAGGAATGTTGTGGCGACAAAGATGAGAGCGTGGATGCATGTAGTAATGACGACCCTTTCCAAAACCAAATCACGGGAAGGGACATAATACAACTGAAAAATAATATTATTCCAAAGGGGTTGGTGCCACTGGAAAAGTTGTTTGACGAAAATGATGTGGCTAAGAACCCCAAGATCACTGCAAGAAAAGAACACGTGGAATATTGCAACATCGGGACTGAGGATAACCCGAAGATGGTAAAATTATCAAAGACACTCAATCCAAAGGTCAAGCAGGAATACATAAATCTCATGAAAGATTTCCTGGACGTCTTCACATGGAGCTACGATGACTTGAAAGTATATGACACGAAAGTGATCCAACATGTTATCCCTCTCAAGGAAGATCAAAAACCTTTCAAGAAGAAGTTGAGACAGATCAACCCCACGTTGTTTCCGCTGATCGAGAAGGAGGTAAAAAAAAAAATTGACACTAAAATCATTGTTTCCTTGAGATTCTCGAAATGGGTGGCTAATTTGGTACCTGTAAGAAAGAAAAGCGGCGAGACAAGATTGTGTGTAGATTTCTGAAATTTAAACAAAGTATCTCTCAAAGACCACTATCCCCTTCCTAAAATGGACTACATCTTGCAAAAGGTGGTGGGGTTCCAGAATATGTCTATGCTGGATGGGTTCTCAGGACATAATCAGATCATGGTCCACCTGGACAATAGAGAGAAAACAACTTTCACAACTCCATAGGGAACGTTCATGTACGCCAAGATGTCGTTCGGCTTGATGAACATTGGTGCCACCTTTCAGAGGGCAATGGACATCATGTTTGTTGATGAAATGGAAAAAAATCATTGTGATTTGTCTAGACGACATCACAGTGTACTCTACCTCCGACAAATAACATCTCGAGCACCTGAAGAGGGTTTTCTAGAAGTGCAGAAAGTTCGATATATCACTAAATCCAAAGAAATAGCATTTCGTTGTGGAAGAAGGAAAGTTGTTAGGACACATCATTTCCAAGGAAGTCATTAAGATAGACCCCAATAGGGTTGAAGGGATCCTAAAGATTGGCACCCTGCACAGTAAAAAGGAGGTGCAATCCTTCCTGGGAAAGGTGAACTTTTTGAGGAGATTCATCCCAAAGCTGGTGGAAATCATAAAACATATAAATTGTATGCTCAGGAAGGGAAACGAGATCAAGTGGAACCCGGAGGCCAAGAATTATTTTGAAGATATCAAAGTGGCGCTGACTAAATCTCCTGTGCTAGTTTTTGGACCTCAGAAATGTCGTATTTTCATCCACCTTTTCCTTCATTAGTCATTACATTCCATTGTCTCATTAACCTTTTATTATACCATTTCCATACATACATTTGGGTTTCACCTTATTATTTTTCACTTTATTCATTTTAGTATTATAAATGAATTTGTGATTAAATATTATAAATCAACGTATTTTCATTATATATCAAGGTTGGATGAGTTTGATGATGTGTGCAAGTATATTTGAAGATTTTAACAAAGTCAAATATTACCACCTAGCCTCAAATTCGAATTTCATCTTCAAGCTTTGAAGATTTGAAGAATATTTGGGACAATCATTCAAGCATATTCAAAGGAGAAGACCATGGATATTTTGATAGGATATCTTATTCAATATATGTGTGGAGGATTTGAAGGAATAAGTGGAGAGAATAGTGGATCTGTAATTATGACACTCTTATCTTATCTTCAAGACTTTCATGTATATAAGAGAGTGCTCTCTCTTCATGAAGAGGCATGTAATTCATAATTTAGTCTTGTAATTAGGAGAAGGTGATTCTTAGCTTTGATTCTTTCATGCTTTTTCATTTGATTCTTGTAATATAATTTGAGATTGATTTATTGTGTGAACTCACCTATGTCTTTTGTCTTTTAACTCTTCACATGTTGTATTTTTTTCCTAGATTAATTTCCTGCTTTCCTAGTTAGTCTTTCAATGCTTTCTTAGATTAAATTCATTTCAACAATTTAGATTAGATTACTTCTACTTCAGTCCTGCATATATAGTGCGTGTGATTCATAAGCCTACAAACCTCGGATTGACAAATTAAACAGTTGGGCAAGTACTACAACGGAATTAAACAACAATATTTCCGCCTAACATTTTGGCGTTGTTGTCGGGGAAGCACGATGGATTGAAGTTTAGTTTGAATTTTCATGCAAGTGTGATTAGTCATGCTCCTAACTCTGAGGTGACATATGGGTAAGGGCATGTAGGGAGTGTTTCAATTCCTGCAAGTGTAGGTGTACATTTCAATTTTTTCAATTTCAATTTTTTCAACTATGAAGAGGTTTTCATGTGTTTCAGCAAGTGTGATTTTCAGTTTTTTATTTTGATTTGGGTGTTGTAAGAACCCCTTTTGCAATATGATTTAACTATGAGTGTCATCTTGGAACAAATCGCTCAGATCCTTGCGAAAGCTGGGATTTCTTCTTCTCAGGAAGAGGAGATCTTGATAGCAACCCAGAGCTTAAATACTCCTCCAGAAACGAATGCAGAATCAACATCTGAGGAAATTGAGGTGGACAATGAAGAGCTGCATCATGATCTGAGCGAGGGAAACTATGCCTACAAAAGTTATATCGAACAATGGTTTCAAGCGACTACCCGGTTAGATTCTTTTAATTTTTCTTTTAATTTTGTTATTGTAGAGTTTCAACAACAGATTTTGCATGCTTATACACATTTCTGACCCTTAGTTACGAAATTGAAAGATAATATATTCTTATTACTTTAACATGTTTAGCTACATTGGTTGTTTGACTACATGTAACTAATATTTAATTTCCAATTAGCATAGAGTAATAAGGATAACAAATAAAACATCGATCATAAAATAGGATGTCTAAATTGATTTCAGGAAGAATTTTGGTTGCTGACGATGAAAAAAATTGCCTAATCTGTTTTTCATCTGCAATTTGTTCCATTTGCTCAAAATATAAATAATAAAAATTGTGTGTTCATCCTGGACCTGCAAGTATAAAAACACAGATAAATAAAAACAAAACCAAATTTTACATGTTGTTATAGCATGTTGATACAACAAAAATTTTACATGCTGATACAGTGAAATTTTACATGATGTTACAACAAAATTTTACTTGTTGAAACAGTGACGTTTTTGTTGTAACAGTGATTGACTAAATTTGCAGATCTGCAAACAATAAAACAATAGGGCATTAGGATAAAATAAAACAAAATGAAAAAATATATATAATAATAAATGGTCTGCAAATTCATGAGTTTTTCCCCACTGAACTGTTGCGGCATGCTGAAACAATGCTAAACTGTGGTCAGTTGAATTCCATTTAAACTGTGCAAAAATGTGTTTCCTTCTGCAATAGTTTGTGGTTTGAAGTTGCTTGTTCATTTCTGGTTTGAGTTGCCGCAACACCCCTTGAATTACAACCTGCAACACAAACAAATGAAATAATCTTGTCATTAGTCTTCTTCCGCATCCACGTTAGCAAGAAAATGAATTGAATGGTTTACTGCTCCACCTCCTCATCTACGATGAATCAACATTCAGGCTTGAATTTTGTTTGTATCTTTTCAATAATTGGGAAGTTGGAATTTTCTCTCCATGATTTTAGCATTCGATTCAGGATTCATATCAATAATTGGACTATGTCGTTGATGGAGAAATATGGGCCAAAATATTCACGACATCATTATTTCTCGTTGCCTTTACTTAAATATTGATTAAAGTCTAAAAACATCTCGGTGATATTATTCTACAACAACTTGCTCCAGCATTTCTTCCTGAGCAGATTCCTCGAATATCACCTCCTGTAATTGGCATGTATTCATTCTAGCACTATTCAGTTGCTGCCTAACTAATTTATCTAAAAGTTGGGCCGATTCTTCCACCTAACATTTATTGAAACCATGATACATGTTGAATACACTTAAAGCCAAAGTCATATTCTGCACATATGAATCTCCAAACGCAGCATTTTTAAACTTCATCTAAACAACCGTAAATTATCTCTTTTACCCTCTAGTTGGACTTCTTGATTCAAAACGGTGTTATCATGAACTATATGGGTAGTCGAGGTAGTCTTACGACTGTAGTATTAAGCCTGTAAAGGTAATATACATTAGTCGAGCAGGAAAAAAGATTGTATCTAATGGTCTTAAAAGTCACCTTTGTGAGATCTGGGTTCACAATAAGGCCTCCCAAACATGAGTGTTTTTTTTGGGATCATTGTTCACCAAAGCACATGTCACTCATTAAAATGCATGTTCAATCAGTCCAGATCCTGAAGCGATCGGTCATTTCACCATTAAATGATTAAATTTTGTTCCAAAGTCGATGCCATTAATGAATAGAGATTTGATGAGCCCGCTTCTTTTCACATCTTCTCCGGATTTTTGTGCGTTGTTGATTCTTACGATCATGACCGGTTGGTGTAATTTTGTCTTTGAAATTTATACAACATCGACCAAACTAGTTGTCACACGCACCCCTGAATCTTATATCTAAGGTTGATGATAATGATAGATGTGTGATCGGGAGGTTTAAGAGAAGAAGCCAATCGACATCTTCATATCGTTGTTGCTCGGCTGCACTGTTGTTCTCGATCTTTATTGAGTTTTAGGCAGGCACAGGAATGAGCCAATAAGAAACTTGCCGACAAGTTGGCTCATCGTTTTCTTTTGCCGCTTGGGATGCCCTTAGGGAATGCAGCGCGCTTGTATTTGGGCACAAACTGACCTATAAAGACCATCAACAAACCTGAGTATTGGGACTTTAGTGAGTTGGGTCTCTGCATTAGGCCAGTGGATGAGAACCCTAGGCATAGGAGACAAGTGTCATGCACTGATTCTTAAGCATTTTCATGATGAATTATTTGCAGTATTCTTGTAGACACGAAGGGCGATCATTTCATGCTTTTTGTTCAACTACAATTTTGACGTAGTAAACTGCAAGAACAATATTTGCATGGACCCAGTGTTAAGCAAGAAAAATAAGAATGCTTGTACAGAATGAGTGCCCCTTGAGATGAAGTTTTACAGATTCATGGCCAAAATGTTTTAGTTCTATTCTACTATTAAGATCATTAAGCCATACAACCTGGATAATGTTTCCATCTCTGGATTTGAAGGAGTCAACATGCTTGGGTAAATATGTAAAGCTTCCTATGGAGATAACAATTTGTGCAAAGCATTAAGACTTAATTTAAGAACGATGCCTGTTTGTATTTTTTATGGAAGTTATTTTCTGTCATATTCTTTAGTTGTAAACACAAATCTTCTATAACCTCTTTTGCAACTTTACATATGGATGTGTGGCTCACAATGCACTTTCTTATGCAATGAATGATGATTTTTCTTAAGTTTTGCATCAGTAGACAATTTCAACACGACAGGGAGGGAGAAGTACACTTTCATTCGTTCAAGAACACATCGGGATCATGTCTTAGAAGAGATGGTGTGGCTTGCAAATTATTTTTCATCAAAAAAGAAACTGAAAATTGGCCCAAGAGATTTATGTCGATCCTTGTGCCTATGTTGAATTTTATGCAGAAAGTTGATTCTTTTCTCAGGCTCACTGAATATCTCTATTATACACAATGCTTCATTACACTAATGTTTTTTATGCTAGGATCGTTTTCTTGATGAATGTTACTAGATGCTTTGGAACACTATGCTTCACAAATTTCATTATATCTAATGATGTATAGGTCCGATCATACAACAAAGCAATTGCGCTTAACGCAACAAATTGATTTCCCATTGCTTACATAACTTTGACAGTGAATCTAAGCAACATATTTACACTTTCTGAACTTTTGTGGCTTGAAGATTTGCTGAAAATAAAACCATAGTACTCTTACACGCTTTGCAATGAATGTCGAAGAATGCACATCTGACTTTGATTTTGAGTGCTTTATTTTTTTTCTCTTTGTTTTATCTTTTCGTGTGGATTATTAGACTAAAACCATAAAAATTATAAAACTATGAATGGAAAATACATAAAAATTGTAAAATTATGAAAATTACAAATGGACCTTTCATTCACTTCCTAAAAATAATACGAGTGCATGTTTTTTTTTACACATCACGATAATTTGTTTTTCTTAAGTCACTTCACGCAACAATGGACGATGGTGAAATGGAAATAGGTAAAAAACACATTTAATTTCTTTAATTTGTTGCATTCGTACTTCCCTCTGCATTTTATGTTTTTCAAACTTTTCACAAGTTTTCATGCAGGAATTTGAACTAAGCTTTTTCAGGTTCGCAGTCGATTGCATTCCATGACAAAGTGATCTTCAAGAATAACAACATTTTTCAGAAAAACATTCTTTGATAAACAATTTGAAGGAGTTGATTTTCCTCATACATGTCATAAACGCTTGTTGATACACAAAAACATTTTGTGCATCCCGATGTTTGATGCTACACAGAAACATTTTGATGTTACACAGAAACATTTTGCTGATACATAGAAAGATTTTGCCAAATTTCATTCTGTGACACTGTCCCATTTCTCCTTCAAACGTGCATTGATCATTCCTTTGTTGAATCCATCTGTCATTGCCTTATCCATCATGACTTCACACAACCCTATCTTTCTGAGTTTCATACATCATTTCCTTTATCTTTTTCAGTTCATTTTTTCCTTTCAATTTTTCCTTCTGAATAAAACAAACTCCCTTTTCCATGATTATATTGCCTTGCCATACACATTGTTTCTACTGAGATCTATCATTTAGTCCTACCAATATTTTTTATACAAACTCACGTTGACTGATGTGGGATTCCTTAAGGCCCACCTTTCAACAGTCTTGCCCCATCGACCTCAACACCTTATCTGGGATATAGACTAGAGTTCCTTTTGAGTACCTTGAGGCTTGCATGCCTTAATGGAAAGTTCTCTCACCGAAAATCATGGGAATACATCAATGTCCCTTGATCATTAGATCTTGCAAGTGTCTCAACATCAACCCATCTATTCACACTTCGCAAGATGTACTCAGGTACCTTGGCACTCATTGACATCACTAGTGAGTTTGTCTCGCATTGGTTAATGACATTCATCAATGGTCGGTAATCCAATGATTTCTCTTCATGCTCGACATCGACACATTTATTCGCATGACTAGAATTGTACCATCGATTTGTAGCAAGTGAAGACTATACACTTTTTCATGATCCCCTCAGCAGTTACACTAGTTTGATTTCAGATCTATGAGAGTACCACAACTCCACATTCTCGTCCTTCCACATTTTTCATGATTCAACAGTAGCAGTTCATATTCCTTCACTTCCCATGATCCAGTTACAATAGCAACAGCATTAGCAGTTACATATTCCATGCTCTAACATCAGTATCAGCCATATTCCTCTTGCATAGTTCATCTACTTTTTTGGTGAGTGGAGGTATATTGTTTTCTAAACTTTAATCACATAATTCCTTATATGCTGACTTGAATATTTTGGAAAATTTCCTCACCATGCTCTCTTTCCTTTCATGACCTACATTAAGTTGCATGAGGGCATGCAACCAATTCAGTTGGGGAGGGGGGGTGGGGGGGAGATATATTCACTACCTATTCACTACCAATATTCCATTTTCCCACTATTATCACTCCATTCTTCATCTCATTTATTGTTTACCAAAATTTATTTTCCAACGATCCCCTGTTGCACTTTGTTTCATATGCATTGATATACATATTGGCATGATTCATAAAAGATAGAAAAAATGATTTCTTATACTCAGTGATGCTCTCTTATGTACATTGATAGCTTATTATTTCCAGTGAGTATATGTCTAAATTATTGCAGCAAGAAAATAAATATGTGAAATGAACGTTGTTAACACAAGAACCAACATTATTTGTATTCATGATTGTCACACAAGAACCAACCATAAGAAAATTTTACATGTTGTTACTCTTGTATTTCATACCCTGGAAACATTCATTGTTAAAAGGACATCATCAATCAAATCCATAGTTTAAATGCCAAAAGTTCTTAAGAATATCCATGCATGGTTGCATGAGGACATGCAAAAAGTTCAGTTGGGGAGGATGTTGGGCCTCAGAAATGTCGTATTTTCATCCACCTTTTCCTTCATTATTCATTACATTCCATCGTCCCATTATCCTTTTATTATACCATTTTCAGACATACATTTGGGTTTCACCTTATTATTTTCCACTTTATTCATTTTAGTATTATAAATGAATTTGTGATTAAATATTAGAAATTAACATATTTTCATTATATATCAAGGTTGGATGAGTTTGATGATGTGTGCAGTCATATTTGAAGATTTCGACAAAGTCAAATATTACCTGTTGAAAAATACTGAGAGGGGGGGTGAATCAGTATTTTGAGCTATCAATCAATTTTTAACTTTTCTTTCACTGAAAAATCTTAGTCTACTTTATAGAGATCAGTTGTTGTATATTCTTATGAAAACAGTAGTGCATCCAGAGATCTTATTATGGATTTCTTCATTCATCAGATGTCTTTTAAACAGTAATTCAACAAAATAAACTAACACAGATGAATAGCACACATGAACACCAGGATTTAAGGTGGAAACCTAGATCGGGAGAAAACCACCGCTGCTGTTGTCTCTGTCTTCAATGATTATTATTAAGAAAACATTCTACAACAATGTACTAGTGCAGACTCATACTAGTACGCAGGCTTCTACCTGCAGAAGGCTACAACCTTCTCTCGTTTACCA
>ML807239.1:183163-200256 GCA_009831015.1 Picea engelmannii
CCTGCCACGTGTCACTCTGATTCGTGACTTACATGTGCCTGAAGTGTTGAATCTGCCTGACACCTGTCATTCCCTGGTTGTGCCACGTGTCCCTTGCTGACATGGTCTGCTGTCGTGAGTTGGATCAACGGTTCAGATGCAATTTTGGCTCAACGGCTGCGATTTCATCGCGAAATCGCATATCGTGATTTCGGGGTTTTCGTTGTCATTGTTCACGAGACTCGTGAAACTCCGATTCCCGATTCTCCGATGAAGCCCTCTGTCTACACGTGGATGGTGCCGATCGTTGCTTGATTTAACGGCTGTGATCAAATCATGAAATCGCATATCGCGATTTCGGGGTTTTCGTTGTCGAGTGATCTGGACATTTCAAAGTCCCGATCCCCGAATCTCCGAATGACTTATCTCCCTCGCAACTTCTGCAAATCTGACGGTTGTCGACCTTTCAGGAAATTTGAATGGGATCCAACGATCACTGACTCTTTTGTCTTCCTTCTTCTCTGTAAACTTCTGCTGCGCGTGTTTTCTTCAATGATGATCCTCCTGAGCTTTTACGTCCGAATCCCCAAGGGGTTTTATCCTTCATATCCTTCCATCTCCGTTGTTGCCATCAATGACAACAACCATCATCGTTGCTTGTTCAATATTTTCCAATATTACCACCTAGCCTCAAATTCGAATTTCATCTTCAAGCTTTGAAGATTTGAAGAATATTTGGGACAATCATTCAAGCATATTCAAAGGAGAAGATCATGGAGATTTTGATAGGATATCTTATCCAAGATATGTGTGGAGGATTTGAAGGAATAAGTGGAGAGAATAGTGGATATGTAATTATGACACTCTTATCTTATCTTCAAGACTTTCATGTATATAAGAGAGTGCTCTCTCTTCATGAAGAGGCATGTAATTCATAATTTAGTCTTGTAATTAGGAGAAGGGGATTCTTAGCTTTGATTCTTTCATTGTTATTCTTTCATGCTTTGTCATTTGATTCTTGTAATATAATTTGAGATTGATTTATTGTGTGAGTTCAACTATGTCTTTTGTTGTTCAACTCTTCACATGTTGTATTTCTTTCCTATATTAATTTACTGGTTTCCTAGTTAGTCTTTCAATGCTTTCTTACATTAAATTCATTTTAGCAATTTAGATTAGATTACTTCTACTTCAGTCCTGCATATATAGTGTGTGTTTTTCATAAGCCTACGAACCTCGGATTGACAAATTAAATAGTTGGGAAAGTACTACAATGGAATTAAATGAAAATATTTCCACCTAACACTATCCAGTCTGGATTTTACGAAATATTTCCACATGTTTTCATTTGCCTCAGAACACACTATTGTCGGCGTACTGCTACAGAAAGATGAACAGGATTTTGAAAAACCCATATCCTATTTCAGCCAAACGTTTCGTGATGCTCCACTAAGGTATGACATTATGGAAAAACAGGCGTAAGCCTTGGTGAAAGCCTTAAAAGAATCCAGGACATGCATATTGCACTCCCATGTCATCGCTTGTGTACCCAGCAGTTCAGTAAAATATATCTTGATTCAACCTGGCCTGGAAGGAAGGAGAGGCAAGTGGATAGCAGCCATGTTAGAATACGATCTTGAGATCAAGCCTACAAAGTTTGTCAAAGGACATGGTCTTGCAAAGTTAATGGTGTAGTCGGACTGCGACGTTGTAGGAATGAATTTCATTGTTGATATGTCGAAATGCCCTCAAGAAGAAAAAAATGCGTAGGTGCCTCAACAGTTCATTGAATCGCCATGGTATGTAGACGTCATCTATGTGTTGGAGAATCTCCAGGCCCCTTTGGGTGTGAGTAAGACTAAGGAAAGATTTCTAAAGCTTAAAGAAGTTAAGTTCTGCATCCTGGAAAATTCAGTTTACTTGAAAGACCCCAGGGAAATATTGTTGAGTTGTTTGCTAGAGGACAACATGAAATGGGCCATACAAGAATTTCACAAAGGAAATTGTGGAGGGCACCACTATTGGAATACCACCGTGCACAAAATCCTGAGGGTGGGCTATTACTAGCAGAAAATTTTCACTGACGTATATAAAGAGGTCTCCAGCTGCCACAAATTCCATATTTTGGATGGAAGAAGAAAGATGCAGCCCCTGCCGCTAAACCCAATCTCATTCGAAGCACCTTTCATGCAATGGGGTCTAGATTTCGTAGGAGAGACAAATCTGCCATCCTCTGCACAACACAAATGGATACTCACGGCCACTGCCTATTTCATGAAATGGATAGAGGCAATCCCCACAAAGCAAGCTATCAATGCAGTCATCATCTAATTCTTGGAAACAAACATCTTGTCGAGGTTCGGGTGTCCCGTTAAGATCATAACAGACAATGCAGTCGCATTCAAGTCTACGAGGATGGAGAAATTTTGTTAGAATTATAACATAACCCTGGGGCATTCCACGATGTACTATCCACAAGGAAATAGGTTATCGGAATCCTCGAATAAGAGCCTGACTAGGATCATTGAAAGAATCCTGCAAGACAACAAGAGAGCCTGGCATAAGAAGCTTATCTACGCATTGTGGGAAAATCGGATTACCACTAAGAAGTCCATATCAACATCACCTTTCCATATCATGTACGACGTAGACGCAATATTCCCTACTTCATTGGGACCACCCATCAAGAAGTTGTTGCAAGAACAGGAGGTCGAGCCAAATGATGTGCAAAGGAGAATAACCCAGTTGATTCACATGCAACAGGCGAGGAAATGGGTGTATAATCGGTCACAACTCCATCAGGAGAGGATAAAGAAAAATTTCGAAAAACGTTCCAAGAAGGAATATTTTCAGGTAGGAGATTTGGTGTTGATAAGGGACGTGATAAATGAAGGTAAAGGGAAGCACAAAAATTTTGGCCACCTTTGGATAGGTCCTTTCAAAATCAACGTGTACTGTGGAGACAATGCTTATTTCCTAGAAGGATTAGATGGAGAATACCTTGGTTGGGGACCTGTAAACGACAGGTCCCTTAAGCATTACCTAATGAAATAAAATTCGTTTAAGTCATTTGTCATTGTAAATAGTCATTTTATTTTTGCATTGAGTCTGTAGATCAGCAGAAAATTGAAGCCCGAAGTGAGGCTCTAAGTTTATGCTAAAGTTTTATAAGTTGCGTTGATAGGTTTAGTTTGTTTTATCTCCGTCATTTATTTCTCTCAGTTTCTAGAGGTCAAATAAATCCCAATGGTCAGGCACCTGATCTATTGTTCTTAGCTACCTCATGGGGAGGATAGCATCCTCATTGGAGCCGGTTGTTAGCGCTGTCATTTTTCCTTCCATTTAGAGTCGGTTTTAAGTCACGTTGCGACCCATACGTCCAAACATGTGAAGTCAGGTACGTAGCACCATGAGGTTGAAGTCAGCAAGTGGTTGGTTGGCCCTTGGAAACAGGAAGGGATCTCAGAGTCAAAACTTGTATAAGTGGTACGGGTATGTATTTTCCAAGAGAGTCGAGTCCTATTAAGAAACTAGTCTCTACGTGCCCCAAGCCGAGTCAAGTGGTTAATGCATTGTACAACTGCGAGAAGTACAAATACTAGTGGAAGAAAGGCATACAGAGCATCCCAGAGAATGTGAAGCGGTCAAGAAGGAAGCCCACGTGGCTCTCACTAGCGTGCAGAAAAAGAAAGTTTAGCAGGTGTTTGTTTCTACACCCGAAAAGCATAAGGCAAATCTTGGCAGTTTTGAAGGACATGTTTCCCTAAAGCACTCTACCATTTTGATAACAACCATGACAATCAAACAGCCGCTTACTGCACACATTTCTCCAGCAAATGAGCATGTAATATAAATCAAAGCAGTTATAACATACATCAAGCTCTTGATAGACACCTGTTCGTTAGGATACCTGACCAAAGGGATACAGTGACACATATTTTCTTCATATCAAAACATGACCAATGATCAGATCCCCATGGCGAACCTACGAAAGGTCATGAGTGAACATACATGATTATTGTCTATTTCTAGAAAAGCACCATGCGAAGAGTCTCCAGTGCATGCTGCTCAATTTTCTTAGTTTTAGGGTTAGCGGTTAGGAGGCAGGGTAGCCCAAGCGACGCCCTCGTTTATATATGTCATCCTTTCAATGTAAGGTAGGTTGGTTGGCAAATTTGGGAGACGACAGCTATTGTATGTAATCTGATTTTTTGACCGAAATTTAATACAAAGGTCCTATGACTTGATGAAAAGATTCTAGTTGTAACAGTTGGATGTATTGTGCTTATTTCTTTACGTATGTGCTTCCAGTTATCTTTATTTCATATCTCTTTCTGTCTATTTCGGAATGAATTTTTGAACCTGTGGATTCATCATACAACACCCCTTTTTCATGCCACTTAGACAAAACATTTTCCTCTAAAGCTAACTCTGAAATTGCCCGCAGTAGCACTCCGAGTTACTTCCTATATTTTCTCCTGCCACTCATTATGGTTTTACACTAAAGATTGTTGCTCGCCTAGCCTTATCCTCTCAAGTCCGGTCACTAAGTCATTTGTCTCTGTCATTTCCTCAAATCGACTCCATAGCCCAAGTCTTACTTTCTTGCGCCAATATAACCAAAACCCATTATATCAAAGGTGTTAAATCTAGCCATTGTTTTCAAATCCATATCCTGGGCGGAGATTGCGCCATTTCCGAGAGAGCCCTCTCCATATCCGAAAGGATGGTTTCGATTCTCAAAGTTGGTTGAAAAGGTTACCTTCGTCGTCTGTTTATCAACTGAACAGATTTACGAAGTGCTAGCAGATCCAATTTCAGTGAAAGAACCATCCAATTCCAGTGAAAGAACCAAGTCCCCTGAGAAAACCAAGTTGTGTTGTGCAGAAATAACACGAAAAATCGAACATAATGATCTCAAGTTCCAATTCATAAATTTAAATAGAACCACCTGAAATCAAATCTGAGGCCATTCATTCTTTGATGGGTTTGCAAATTTAAAATCCAAATTTGAATGGGCATCGATTTTTAGCGCCTTTACTCAATTCAAAATTCAAACCAGCATGGTATTAGTGCGTTGTATTGATCATCACTCTGTATTGCATATGGTAAGTGTTGTATATACATGATGTGAATGGGGCAAATGCATGCCCATATGCATGGTCATCTTGGTTGCTCGTTCTACGAGAAGTGGGTCAACGACTCATTCTATGGGATGCCTTCCTAGTGTTGTAGATGTCCCATCGGGCTCCATTTTGTAGAATGAGTAGCTTATTCCATATTGTCGTATCAAAACCTAGCCCATTAAGAGGTTTACTTCATGAAGAGGTGTTGTTCCCACACAACCAACACCTCTTCCTATTTTGTTATTTTAATTTTTCTCTAAGAGAATAAATTGGGCCCACGTACTAAAATTTTCTAGTGGAAAGCCTCTTAGACTCTCTCATACAAGTGGAAAACCCCAAGTCTCTCTTCTCACTCTCCATACTTTATCATTTCAACGTTTTTAAAGAAGAATTGGGCACGTCAATACACTTGATGTTGGCGAGCTTCCTCTTTTCTTCGTTGATACACTATGTATCGACAAGCATTCTCTTTCCCTTATCGATACGGGTTTTATTGACGAAAATCCTTCTTCCTCCGTTGATATGGCCCATGTCAATGACTTGGGTTTTTCTTTGCCAATATACTTTCTCAAACTTTCACTTAAAGTTTTTCTAACTTATAACCCATTGGTTTTGGCTATATCAGCGGGATAATGTTTTCTTTGTTGATACAACCAGTGTCAACAAGTTCATGATTTCTTCATCGACACATCAACACCACTAGTCATTAGTGTATTGGTGAGCTTCATCTCATCTTTGTTGATACATCACATATCGATAAGGTTCCTTTCCTTCTCTTTGATAAACAGTGTATCAGTGAGGTTCATTGCTCTCTCTCCAATACACCACTTGTCGATGAGTTTCCCTATTCTATCGTCGGTATGCTAGTGTAAATATGTCGACCCCTCATTGGAATTAAGCATATTGATAGCGATCTTCTTTTTCTTGCTAACATAGACCGTATCAGTAGGATGCTTTCATCTCGAAGCCTCTCACAAGTTCCTCCAACATGGATCATTATCGCTACACCCATTAATTATATTACTATGGTTTCAATCAATTAATGCCTCCATGCATGATTGGATAACTAATTATTGATTACCTACATTTCTTAATATACATTATGTTGCAGCCATGATTAAGTTTTTGTGCCACCAGTAGATTTCATTATGCATACCATACCAACATGCACATTTTTCACCTTCTTGATTTTATGACTAACCATGATCATGAAAATGTCATCTATTTTCAAGTGGGTTAATTGCAGCATATATAATACTCACACTAGCTCTAAATTGCATCTTAGAGGAGAACCAGTCCTCCCAACTCCTAAACAATGTTAAGCGCTCCAAACATCAATTGGTTGTTTTCAAGGGATTATATTTATGAGCCACTAACAGATGACCGCATATCCAATGGATGAATTAAGATCCTATACAACATAGATAAAACAGGAACTAATGGAATGGAATTTGAGAAAAGCAGTAGTGAGAGCGGGGTCCAAATTTTCATTTAAAAATGTATTTTATTACAATTTTGGGTACTAGTCAAAGTCAATTTTTCACTCTCGAAATAGACCAGATGTATGTTTTACAAGATTATGATTCCAATACCATTGATAGAATCAAAATTGGAGGTCTAGAAATTCCAAAACAATCACCAAGGATTTCTCGTCAAGCAAGACTCATTAACTATGACCTTCATTAAACATGAATCTCCTCAAATTCTTGAATGAATTTGTAAGGTCTCTCAGTAGAAGCCCCTCCTTGTGCTCTCCATGTTGAAAAAAATGGCGCCTCAATTAGATATCATATGAGAAAGTTACGGACTTTTGATCTCAAGCTTTTGTTGTTTCTTACCGATAAAAAGCACACTTGAAATTTTTCGGTTTGTCTTCCTATATAGGAAAGTTCATTCTCATCGTGCCGATACAACGAAGATTTTGTGCTCATGGTGTCGATATAGGGGAGAGTTGAGAGTTCATGCTTAAATTTTAGATATAGAGGAGATTGTGTGCTTAACTTGTCGATACATATGATAGTTTGTGCTCAATATGTCGATACAAAGGAGAGTTTGTGCTTAACTTGTCGACATGGAGGAGAGTCTATGCTTAACTTTCCAATACATACGAGAGTTCATGCTCACCATGTCAATACAGAGGAGAGTTCATGCTTAAATTTCCAATACAAAAGAGAGTTCATGCTTAACTTGTCGATACAGAGGAGAGTTCATGCTCATCGTGCAAAAACAGAGGAGAGTTCATGTTTAACTTGTCGATATGGAGGAGAACCCTGCAAAATTGTCTTTCATATTTTGGTCATAACTTTTTACTTTGATATCAGTTTCATGCATTCCTTATAACATTGGAAAGGTATTTCCGAGAGCTATAACTTGAAAGTGAGATTATTTCAGTGATTCCTCTCCAATTGTTTAAAGTTTTAGAATTAAGATTTGGCACATTGACAAAATCCATGGACAACACAATACTTCGACTAAGAGTAGAGGAACCAGGAACCGAACTCAAGGAAGCATATATGAACTCTCACTTAGCTATTTTTTTATTTCTATAGGTTCAAATGATTGGTTTTGAAAGTTTATTTCAATATTATTCTATGGTCACTCATCTATTGTGTGTTGAATGGTGTTAGGTACCAATGCTAAAGCAAGGTCATACTTAGAAATTCGGATAGGCAACATGTGAAGGGAGAAAACCATGAAGGCACAGTAGCTACACATCAAAGAAATATACCAATATATAGCAATACCCTCACAAATACTATCTACTACTGAGGATGATGAAGCAACAACAACAACAATAGTTGTCGCGGTAATAGAGGAGCAGCGAAAGGGGATTAGACTTAAATATCCGAAGAAGAATTTTGAATCCCATGATGGCTGAATATCAAACTTGGAGGGAGAGGAGTTCCCCAATGTCCAAACCAGTTTTCACAGTGGGTGAGGTGCACAATAGCTCAAATCTATGATGGCCCACCAACACTAAAAGACATATTTGAAATGTAACTTTATATAATATATTAAATTATACACATTTATGTTGTCTTTGTTCTATCATCATTACAAAGAGGATAGGGGAAAAAGTTTGTAAATGAAAGGTCATGGGGGAAGGAGAAAGGCCAAGAGTCAATTTGAATATAAATAAATACAGGGATTGTATCCAAGGAAAGGGATTTTGTCCCTTTGATATTTCATGTACTATTATTGAAACTTTTAATGAGGAGAAGCATGTTTGTACAAGTTATTTTCCAAAGAACTCTTATTCTCATGTTGGACGTATTGTTGACTATTCCTTTGAATTTTTCTCAGCACTTTGGTTGTGTAAGAATGTACTTCATATTGTAGACTATTCTTGTGTATGTTTGTTGCATTCTTATTTCGGTTCTTCAGTGAATATTTGTCTAAATTCGTGGGCATAGAACTGCAAATGATTGTTTAAATGCTATACTATTTTGTGTTTGTAGTTATTTATTCATATTCTTGTTTATGTTATATTTGAACTATTTCTCATGCCATTGACAAGAGCATGTCTAGTTCTATGTTTACTTTCTAGTTAACTTTTCCATCTGGATGCATGCATCTTAGATTAGTTGCATTTCATTCTTTAGCTTAGAAAACCTTTGTCAGTGGACCAAGCTGCAATCGATAAACCCAAAACCAAAAATGGTTGTCGAGCCAAAATATGGATGGCTTCCCTACTCAAAATGGTGATAGGTCTAATTGGGACTTCTTACCAAGGGTAACCCTTGCTATTGATAAAGGGAATTTTTCTCGCATCAATAGAATTGGTGCTAAAAGGAGAGTTGGATGACAAGCCTGCCCATGTGGACTCATTTCAATTAAAAAAATTTAATCATCCCTCGGTTCCTCTTCATATATTTGTATGGGATAACCCTTTGAATATTCCAAGACCCTCAGGAGGCATCTCAATTGAGACAGTTAATCTCTTTTCAAACTCAAAATTCAATGGTGAAGGGCATGTCTTTGCATTCACACATATAAATCAATTTAATATTGCATGACCAAATATTAAGATTGTTCGAGACAATGAAATATGTCGCTCATTTATCCTCACATTTGAAGGATGGATTAAAGCTTGGTTTAGGACATTACCGATGAAATCTATACATAGCTAGAAACAATTCATGCAATTATTTATCACTACTCATGTAGATTATGTTTATGAATAACTCTTTAATGAAGTTGAATAAATATGTAGGCTCACAAATGAACCTGTGGATGATTTCTTTCAAAGAGTCATCCAGATCTACTGTAGATTTCCTAAAAGAGACAAACCCTCGAACCAAGAAATCTTTGATTGTTTTTCATACCTCGGCTCTGCTTCTGAAGGGTATGATCTAAATAATCAAATTATCTCTCATTCGCAAGATTCATATCTACAGGATGAACATCCAGTCACCTCTTATCCCAATGAAATAGTTTCAAACCTAGAGACCATTCAATCCTATCCTCAGATATCTAATATTCTGCAATCTGATTTCATAGAACCATCTCAGGAAACTGTTTCAGTAGATGATGTCAAATCTATATTGAATGAAAGATCAATTGACCAAGTTATTGTAGATTTGAATGATAATTTGGAATTGGGAAAAGTAACAACTATGTCCTTCATAGAAAATCATGATCTGACAATGAATGATGGGGGGTACATGATCTCAAATCAGCACTCTATCATAACTATGGGGGAATATTTATCAGAAATCATAAACCCCTTAGATCCAAAGTGGGAACAATCTAGTGTATCCCCTTTAGAGAATCATGAGTATGCTTTGGTTTGTGACGTATCTCCTATTGCAAAAATCCAATTATTTTCAGAGTCTGAAGATCTCTATTATCTTTAGCAAATCTGTTTGATAATGATCTCTCACGTGAGCATTCACCAGCCTATCATTCAGTAGAATCTTCACACTTTTCTCACAATGAAATACTACATGATAAGAAAGAACAATAATATTTCCAAGCTTTGATTGATCAAAGACTCGTTCTTAATGACAGTCCATCTAGAATGCATAGTGTTGAAATTCCTTTGCAATTTAAATTTTCAAAACATGCTAAGTCACAATTTGATCATGATAACCCTATTTTAAATGATTATTTTTGTATTCCAGGATTAAATGTGAGCATTAATATATCATTTATCGATACTTTGAAATCTAAAATTTATAATCTCAATGCGTAGTTGTTAACAACATAAAATATAAGGTATGCAGAGTGTAAAAGGTTTTTAGATTTCCATGAATAAATCATATCAAATGAACAGTCCATCACCATACAAGACATAGAAAACATTGAGCTGATCCAAGAAATATTGTCATCTAAATATGCTCCAAAATCATATGTCAATCTTCAAGAGCAGATGCACCACTTGTCCTTGGATTATGTCTCAATACTCTAACACTCCTCACATGATTTTGATGATGTTATAAGAGAAGTCTTGGAGTCATCTTTCACTCAATGTTTCCCTCAAAGTAGAAGATATCATTTCTCCTCTCAGCATGTGGGCTATGTAAAATGTGTACCTAGGGGTACTTGCCTAGATAATGAGGCACTTCGATGTCAATCGATAGTTATGTCAGGTTCTCATTATCTTACTTTGACCTCTAGAATGTATGATAACACCCATATTGAGACTCTCCCACATGATACATTGCATGCAAATTTCATTTATGGGTCTCATCAGGTATGTCAACCATATTCAAATTCCTTCCACCAGTCCTATGGTAGTCATTGTAAATTTTAGGATGGAATCGAAGCTTGGTTGGAATAATCCTACGTGTCTACATTTACCATGAGTAATAATGTTGTCAAATTTAATGTGTTGGGTAGAGATTCGCTTGATTCAATTCTTCCTAACTTTGATTTCTCACTACTCCTTTTTTTTTCTATTGACTTTTGATGAACATGTGGTTGCATATTTGGAGTTGATTGAATGGCTACATTGGCACTATGCTTTCACTTAGCACTGCTTCATCCAATGTAGGATAGAGTAGGAATAGGAGTAGCATAGTTCTTTTACTTCATTTATGCTTGCATACTTTAGATGTTTGCTTTCCATTTTTTCTTGGGTAGCATAGATTTTGGCTTATTGAATAAAATACACCAATTGTTATTAGTTTAGGTTGCAGATCAAGATGGATTGATTTAGTCTTAGTTTCTTTTTACATAAAATATTTCTTCTTTTTATTTTATGCCTGTCATTTTGTTGTTTAATTGAGATTGGATTAACTTTGTTTTTCATTCATCTTCATGAGGAAACCATATGCAGAATCCTTTGAGAAAGTTCAACTGAAAGATTCATCTGCTTCAGTAGCATTCGCTGCTAAAAAGGCATATGTTGTAGTATAATTTTGATAGTTGGACAACTTACGATCCTAAGCTTCTAAAAACGCATATGTTGTAGTATACTTTGCAGTTTGGAGAAGGTGGAAACCTGGTTGGAGAAATCTTTCTTGAAATATTTCCACCTTCGATGATTGCATTGGAGAAATGTCTCCAAGGACTTCGGAAGGAATCATATCATCTATTCATGGCCTTGTTGTTCATACTATGCAATGGTTGTGCAAGCCCTATTGACCAATATTTTGATGGCTATGTTTCTTCCAAAATATTCTGGACCACCATATCGATGTGATGGTATCTTGGGTCCATTCTCTTGGTTCTTGAAACAAATATTGGTGAGTTAAAATATGGTTACAAACCTTCTTAGCAGGTATGATTTTCTATAGGATTAAACCCTTCATGATGGAGCTAATTTCAAGAATGTAAGAGGTAGATCATAGATTTGGTCAGAAGAAATTCAAAAACTTATAGAATATTGTGATCACCATACCTTAATCCATTCATGATGGTGTATGTTAAGTATAATCACCCAGTGTTTGTTTATCTATGAAGAGGTTGTGCTTAAGAATTTCGATACATGTATTCATTTCCCAACCTTAAAGGTTGTTTTCATTTATTGGGAAAAGAAATAGTGTATTTCATCTCTAGCATGTATCTGTAGTAACATAGCATCAAGATTCAGTTTCCCTTTGACTATTATGAGCATCTTGGAAACAATGAGGGTTACAGAGCACTACACACAAACACTTTAATGTTGTCTATTGCACCACAAGCTTCTAAGTTTGAATTTTAAGGACAAATACTTTTCTTGATCATCTTGGGTGACAAAAAAAATATCTACTCGTTGGTCATGTGAGTTCAAACAGATAAAATTCCTCTTTTGATCATCATGAATTGTCCATTATGAGGGACCTACATAGTATATTTCAAATTAGATGGCTTCCGTAAATGAATTTTGTATCCTGAATTACAATGTTTTCGTGCTTGTTGAAGTTTGAAGGTATCTTTTGAATCTCTCTTGACTCTAATTTAACCTTCTTGATTTGATTTCCCATTCTATTTCTCTACTCTTTGAATAATCAAATGCAATATCTTGACTTGGAATGACTTAATGGTTTTTGTTGGTTTTCTCTTGATATGGTCTTATCCTGGTTTTCTCATGAGGTTCACTGGTCTGGTTTCCTTTATCTTTATATCACTAGGGATTTCACATCATGACATTTTTTTTTCTTTTAGAATTGGAATTTTCAACTGTTGAATGGCAAATACATATGAGCCAAGTCATGAAACTCTCAACGGAGCTCTTAAAGGCACTGGTTTTCAAATTGTTGGGAAGTCTCATCGAGAATAATCTTTCAAAACTCAACCAAGCACACAAAACACGAACCATATAGTAGGTTGCACATTTGCTCACATAAGTATCACGTGTTGTTGGGAAAGAGCATTATGACTCAAGAACAATGAATTCTAACCTCTAAGACATTGATCAACAAAATGGTTCTCAAATGCACTACTTTGGGGAAAAACTCGTGGTCATCACAGACAAATTCATTTTCTTCCCGAAAGGGAACTTCTAGTCAATAGACAAGTATCCAAACCAAGTTGACTCCAACTTTCTATTGAGATCTTGGCAATAGGAACTGGTAAGATTTAGGATTTTATTTCATGCATCCCAACATGTATGGTTCCCTATTTTATCAAAGCATTATATTTTTTATTTAGTGTCCCATGCCAACCCATATATAGGATTTATTTATGGTTTATGTTGTGAGATCTCAACAAACATGAGGAAAGTATCTTAGTCAACATTGTGTTATTCAGATTTGCTAACTGGTTAAACATTTGTTTTTGAAAATGGATAATAAATCAAATCACATCATTGGTCTCTAGTTTTTTTTATGATTGTTTTTTGTATGCATGCGGACCTCTCTCATTGAATTTTTTTTCTCACCTATAGAGAAGGACATGGCTCAAGGAAAATGAATGGTTTCAAAAAAAATTGACATGATTGTGAGACACGTCAACCAAGGACTTTATTCATGAACCTGTGTTTGGAATTAGGATTTCTTTTATTTTTTGCACATGATTCTCTTAAACCCTATTCAATTCTGGGAATTTTTTGGATGAAATCAACCTTATGTCTTAAATGGTTTGTCCATGTAGGTATTCATACCTAGTTGATATCATATTCTTGATTTGGATTTGTGATGAGATGAGCATTCTACACTGTAGAATAAGTTTTAGAGTTGGAATAGGTAGAGAGTGGGTGAAGATCCCGCATGGCTGGAGCAAAGCAATCTGATGAGTAACAAATGAATCTCTTTCCAATCCTTACTTCTTGAGGCACAAGGATGAAAATATAAGCTAGTGGTATTTAGAAAATCATATGTGAGATGCAATTCTCAACCAGCACTAGCATTGAATCCCATCTAAACGAAATGATATGCATATAATCTTTCACAAGGTTTAGTCTTTTCAAGAGGCTGCAAACTACTTGCTGTGTTAGGATGCATAAACATTCTTAATGCTACTGGAAACACTCACATTCTTCATCTCTTTTTCCATATACCCTTTCTTCCTAATTGATTATGTTTAATCATCATTTTCATTTTTTTCAATTGTAGTAGGTTTTGGGCTAAGTTCATATTCTAATTTTGAATGCAAGTGCTCTCTTTAATTCCTCGTCGTCATTTCCAATAGAGACTATTCATTCTCTAACTTATGTTTCTCTTAGAATTCCTAATCATATTTGATGACATTTAGATGCCTCACCTCCGTTTAGCTCATATAGGCAACACCTTTGCACTGGAAACATGTATGAATCAACTTGCATGTCTTTCCTAGCTCCTGAGCTAAATTGGAAGGTCCTCTTGAAGATAAATCAGAACTATTTTTGGAATATTATGATAGCAATCGGAAAATGACTTAACATAGTGGTAAATCAATTTTTATCCTTGCATGTTGGTTGGTGAGCATATCTTATGTAACTACATGTCGGTGATAATTCTCTTTCCCTCACCAATACAGGTTGTATTGACAAACATCCTTCTTCCTCCGTCGATACAGCCCATATCGATGACTTAGGTTTTTCTTCACTGATATAATTTCTTGAACTTTCACTTAAATTTTTCCTAACTTCTAACCATTTGATTCTAGCTATATTGAAGGGTTAATATTGTCCTCATTGATACATCCAGTATCGGTGAGTTAACATCCAGTATCGGTGAGTTAGTGATTTTTTCGCTGACACAC
The DNA here is from genome assembly GCA_009831015.1 of Picea engelmannii. NCBI lineage: Eukaryota > Viridiplantae > Streptophyta > Pinopsida > Pinales > Pinaceae > Picea > Picea engelmannii. The sequence continues at coordinate 197,875 of ML807239.1, forward strand.
TGACACCATCAATCCTTGACCGTCAATACACAAACGATCGATCTTTCATCTTTTTTGATACATGGTGTATCCGCGACATTCATCTCATATTTGTCGATAAATGGTGTATCCATGACATTCATATCATTTTCATTGTTACATCATGTATCGACAAGGCTAATTTCTTTCTCTCCAATACATAGTGTATCGGTGAGGTTCATCTCTCTCTCTTTGATACACCGCTTGCCCGTGAGTTTCCCTCTTCTGTTGTTGGTATTCTAGTGGAAATATGTCAACCCCTAATCCACATTGGGTGTATCGACAATGATATTATATTTTATCTCCGACATAGACCGCATCAGTAGGATGCTTTCATTGCGAAGCCTCTCCCAAGTTCCTCTAGATTAGATCATTCTCTCTACGCCCACTAATCATATTCCTATAGTTTCAAGTGATTAATCCCTCCATTCTTGACTGGATCACTCACAATTGATTTTCTACCTTTATTAATATACATTATGTTGCAGTTGTGATTAAGTCTGTGTGTCACCAACAACTTTCATTACACATACCATGTCATCATGCATGTTTTACGCCTTCTTGATTCTATGACTAAGCATGGGCATGAAAGTGTCATATATCATTAGGTGGGTTGGTTGTATCATATATAAGACTCACGATGGCTCTGAATTTCATCTTAGAGGAGAATAGGTCCTCCCAGCTCCTAAACAATGTTAATCACTCCAAACATCAATTGGTTGTTTTCACAGGATTATGTTTATGAACCACTAACAGATGAACTCAGCTCCATTGGATGAATTAAGAATATATACAACACAGATAACATAAGAATTGGTGGAACAGAATACAAGCAAAGAGGTAGTGAGAATGGGGTCTAAACTTTCGTTAAAAAATGTATTTTCTTGCAACTTTGGGTACTGGTCAAAGTGGATTTTTCACTCACGAAACAAGATAGATGTATGTTTTACAGGATTATGATTCCAACATAATTGACAGAATCAAAATCCAAAGTTCAGAAGCGCAAGAATGATAGTTGAGTATTTCTCATCAAGTAAGCCTCATTAAGTGTGACCTTCATTGAACATGAATCTCCTCAAATGCTTAAATGAAGTTGTAAGGTCTCTCACTAGAATCCCCTCCTTGTGATCTCCACAATGAAAAAAATGGTGCCTCAATTGGACATTGTATGAGAAATTTATGGACTTTTGAACTCAAGATCTTATTGTTTCTTGCCTGTAAAAATGACACTTAGAAAATTTTCTATTTGTGTTGCTATAGAAGAGATTTCTTTCTCATCATGTCAATACATAGGAGAGTTCATTCTCATCATGCCAAAACATAGGAGAGTTCATGCTTAACTTGTTGATACAAAGGAGAGTTTGTGCTTAACTTGCAGATACATAAGAGAGTTTGTTCTCAACATGTAGATACAAAGGAGAGTTTGTGCTTAACTTGTCGACATGGAGGAGATTTCATGCTTAACTTGTCAATTCAGAGGACAGTTCGTGCTCATCATGATGATATAGAGGAGAGATCATGCTTAAATTGTTGATACAAAGGAGAGTTTGTGCTTGATTGGATGATACAGAGGAGAGTTCGTGCTCATTGTGCCAATACAAAGGAGAGTTTGTGCTTAACTTGTTGACATGGAGGAGAACCCTACAAAAATGCCTTTCATATTTTGGTCGTAAATTTTGACTCAATTTTTGTTTCACACATTCCTTATACCGTTGGAAAGGTATTTACGAGATATACAACTTCACAGTTATATAATTTCATAGATTCCTCACCAATTATTCACATTTTTAGGATTAAGATCTGGAACATTGGCAAAATCCATCAAGAACATAGTACTTTGACCAAGAGTAGAGGAACCAGGAACTAAACTCAGGGAAGCACATATGAACTCTCACTTAGATAATGTTTTAGTTCTATAGGTTCAAATGAGTGGTTTTGAAATTTTATTTCAATATTATTATATGGTCACTCATCTATTGCATGGTGAATGGTGTCAGGTACCAATGTTAAAGGAATGTCATACTTGGCAATCCAGATAGTCAGCATGTGAGGGGAGAAATCCATGAAGGCACAATATCTACACATCAAATCATTCTACCATTATATAGCAATACCCTCACAAATATGATATGTTTTCGAGGATGATGGAGCAACAATTGTTGAAATATTGTAACTGCAAAGAATATTCTACTTATTATTGAGTTATTGTCTTAAAGATCAATCACCTTTTGTGGATTGATCATGTCAGGATTTGTATTAGACCAAATCCCCTTTTTTGGATTGGTCAAACCATAATTATATGTTGCTAATTAAGAAGTGAGACCCCAGGCCTAATTAAAGTGGTTTTAGCCACTAAGTGAAGAG
>ML807239.1:200356-222592 GCA_009831015.1 Picea engelmannii
ACTACCACAACTTGACTGGATCTTCCATGACCGAGCTATCTAGTGTAATAAAGAAAATACAACATAGGAAACCGAGTAAAACTGACTGTGATACTGCTATAATCAAACCTACACTATAACAACATAACAATCCTTGGTTGGATCATCCATACCCGAGTGTTCTAACACAACGTTTATAGAGAGATGGAAAGGAACTGATTTTTATTAATCTAACAATCTCAAATCCAAAATACATAATCATAGTTTCATCAAAAAACTTTACAATATGGGAGCCTAACTCAACCATCGACCCTTTACAATGACTCAAAACTGCCTACATATACTCAGAAAAATCGCCACCACCAGGAGTGTGACATGGCCACCCAATGAATGCTTTGCATTTGTGTCTTCTTAGTCGGACTAAGAGAGTTCAGAAGCCCCTTTGAGTCTCTTTGTTAGACTATGCCTGCAACTTCTGTCAGGCGCAAAGATTTACACTGATGTCTTCTCTGTCAGAAACAATCTCGGCTCCATCAATGTTGATTGTGTATACGCATAAGACAATTTTGTAGAACCATAGCGCTACAAAATGCCTATGTGATGATGTGTCTGAGAGAGAAATGAACATGGCAAGGGAATGAGGAAAAATTCCAAAAGATGAGGTGCATGATGATGACAAGGACCCGGCGAGGTGATTGGCGCAACCGACATGGGATAATGGATGAATGATGGCTAGGTGGAAATTCGCAGCTTGGGGAGCGAAGACTGGGAGGAGGTTGCGGTGACAGAGGGAAAGACCAAGGTGGTAGAGGGAAAAGGGACAAGGGACATGCGATAGGCAGGAAGGAAGATGAGTGGAGGAGCAGAGGATGTGGTGGCAGAGGGAAGACAGGTGTGCGGGAGTGATAGGTGGAGGTGATCAGAGAGATGTGACCGTTGGAGGAGGAAGGTTGAGTGGGAGATAGGTCTAAGAGGGAGTGGGAGGCGGTATGGGTGAGTGGTAAGTGGGATATCTTGGAGGGGGGGTAGGCGGTTAGTGGTTTAGAGGGAGGGGGGTTCGAGTTGATGAAGAGGCACCAAGTTAGTGGGGGGGCCACACTTGAAAACCACCAAATCAGACCCCCTCCCCATCATTAAAGGTAGAACATTGGGGGGGGGTTTGAGTTGATGAAGAGGCACCACGTTAGTGGGGGGACCACACTCAAAAACCACCAAATCGGACCTCCCCCCTCATTAAAGGTAGAACGTTGGGGGGTGGGTCTAATATGGATCATGCACCGGAGATATGAGTGTGCCAATATCGACCACTCAGATCTTCGCGCCCCATAACACATCGCGCCAAACCATCACATCAACCCTGGTAGACTTAAGATAAAGCTGGAATGTGGGTTTTTAAGCCCCTTTCTTTTTCATTTTGTCACCCAAGGGCCAAATCCAAAGGAAAAACATCCCCCTATGTGATAACATATTACTTTTGGCTTCTTTCCGGAGAACATTTCTTCGGGGTTTTTGAACCCAAGTGCACTATGGGATAATCTATTTTGTACATACATTGTTCTTCTTGTTGGTTCTTCCCATAAGTGTATTGGAAGATCTTGATCATGGATCATAGTCTTCACTGCTTCCATTATAGTTATGTTCTTTCTTTCTGCTACACCATTTTGTTGAGAATTGTAGGGAGTGGTGAGCTCCCTCTTAATCCTGACATCTCTACAAAACTTTACAAACTCTTTTGAGGTGTATTCTCCTCCATTATCTGACCTGAGTATATTGATTTTTCTTTCAGAGATATTCTCTATCAAGGATTTGAATTCCTTGAATTTCTCAAACACTTCACCTTTTGATTTCAAGAAGTAAACCCAAGTCTTGCGAGAATAGTCATCAATAAATGATACATAGTATACATACCCACTAAGAAAGGTTTATGGCATTGGGACACATACATCTGAGTGGATGAGATCCAAGACTTCTTCTGCTTTACTGTTTATCTTAGGGAAATGATTCTTTATGTTATTTCCTTGTGCACATCCCTTGCACACACCTTCATGATCAACCTTGAAGTCTGGTAGACCTGTAACTTCTTTTCTTACATATGGTAAGGCCATGTAGTTGATGTGAGCTAGTATTCTATGCCAAAGTTGACATGGAATCTTGGTGGAGTGAGTCAAGGCTACATCTAAGTTACCTTTTAATTTATATAGGACACCTTCTTCTGTTCGAATAACAATTGCATCTTCTATGGTTTTTCCTTTATGCCACATGAGGAATTCACCATCTATGAATGCAACCCTAAAACCTTTCTTATCTAAAGCTAATATAGAAAGAAAATTCTTCGCCAAACCTGGTACATATAGTACATCCTTCATCTTCATTGGGGTCCCTAAATCAAGTTTGTAATTTGACTCTCCCACTCCTTTGATAGGGTACTGGTAATCATCTCCAAGTGTAACTTTCTGGGGAAAGTTCTTTCGGTAAGACTAGAGAGAATGTCTCTCTAACCTATCATATCCTTATAAGAACCAATATATATGAGCTAAGTATCCTCTCTAGGTGACACTGATCCCGAGAGGGAAAAGATTAATACATAGTCTTCAATCTTTTCTTTAATCATCTTCGTGGGTGGATCATCATCTTCCATTGCATGGGCATGGTGTATTTTGTTGTTTCTCTTCTTGTATTTTTCTCTTCTGGCTAGACAATTCTTAGAAACATGTCCTCAATAGAGTGATTTTCCTCAAGAGAGACAATCTTGAGACCTAACTTTATATACTCAGACCTCGTCGGGGACATGCACTGAAAAAAATGACCAAGAACAACCTGCTCTGATACCACCGATCCGGATTATTTTCGGCACGAAATGAGAGTGGAGATATAATAAAGAAATGCACAGAGATATCATGTATATCCAATAATTTGACAGAAATATATTAGAGATGCAACCATAAACATAGAGATACAGTAATACACGATTTCTTTTAATGAAAGAAATGTACAGAGACTGTAAAAAATACAAAGTGAAAGACTCGCTAAAATGGTGGCAGCTTATCTTTGAGAAGAGATGTGACGGTTACTCACATTCGCAAGAAGATGACTACAATGAGGCTCTGAAGGCCTTTTTACAATAAACAAGAATGAAAAAATTCCTAGACATCCAAAAACCTAACCCTAGGAGATGAAGCGCCAAAAGTCATGTGGGCCCCATTTGGGTAAGTTAGTACATCAACTTCTCGGGGTCGTAACTTTTGCATACGATCTCCGTTTTAGGCATATGATAGCTTGTCGGAAAGGTATCATTGAGGAGATTCATTTTGGGGGCTCAAGTATTCGTTTGACTATTATCGAGAGCCTCGATCTCAAAAAACCTTCATTTGGGCCCTCAAAATGGCCTCGAAAATTAAAAACTGCTACAAATATTAAATTGCCAAATTTGCTAGAAAACTATTTTGAGCTAGTCGAAAAAGGTGGGTGGCCACCGATATCCACCTGGATCAATCCTCCCTCCTTAGGAAGCAATGGTCTCCATTGCGTTGAGTTCCTCGGGGAGAGGGAAAAGAGTTTTCTAAATTTTCATCTTGGTGAGCTGCTTGCCTTGCTGGAGACGTCGCGCTGCTCAGTTTGTGGAAGTTTGTCATGAACTTGTTGAGGCTAAGTTTGTTCAACAAGTCAAGCTACATGAGAGGACAGTGCATAGAAGGAATCTTTATGCTTTGCTGCAACCTTGTCGACCTGCTTCTGTTGGAAAGAAGGTGCTTGGGGTGAAGCTATAGTGGTTGCAATGTCGTTTTGTTCCCCTTTTGAACGGATTGTGAAGAAGCTGAATTTTGCAGTATGATATACTACCTTGCGGCACATTTTAGGTAGAACAGTAGTCGGAACTACCTCTGGTATTTTGTAGAGATGACCCCCTATAGAAACAATGACACTACGAGGTCGAGACTCATAAACAATGTGGCACTTCCACATATATGGTTGGCCCAAGAGAACATCACAGACATCTAGTGGAGAAACATCACATAATACCTTATCCTTGAAGGGTTGGACGCCATATGACAATAGACATTGTTGGCTGACACGAAGATCTCATCCTTGGCGAAGCCACCCGATGTTGTATGGCTGCGGGTGTGGTGTTTTCGACAAACCCAACTGTTTGATGACCTTTGCTGAGATGAGGTTCTTCTGGCTTCTGCTATCAACAATAAAATGCAATGGGGTCCCCTTCACCCACATCTGTGAATGAAAAAGGTGCTCCCCCTCTTCAGGATCTATTGGTTCTTCTGGTTGAATTGTTGCGGTCACGACAATAGCAGTGGGGTATGCGTCAATGATCTATCCTTTACTGGTATTTTAAGAATCAGATTCTGAATCAGGGTTTGGTTCCTTATCTTTAATCTTGGCCACCAATGACTGCTTTGAGCGACATTCATCGGTGTTATTCCAGGGGATTTTGGGGAAATCACACCATTTTACGGTGTCCTTCTTTGCCTTCCCATGACCCTTCTTTTCCTGTGTCTTGGACTGGTTTTTGGGAGACTTTTTGTTAGGGTCATATTTTTCATTCTTTGGTTTTTGCATATTTGCAGACCCAAATTCCCATTTATTCTGGTGCTTAAATTTCTGCTCAATTTTAACAACATATCGATAAGTAGCACCGAGTGATGAGATGTCCAGAAAATCCATTTCAGTCTGGATGTATCTATGTAGAGCCCCACAGTATTTCAGAACCAAATGTCGCTCGGAGTCTTTGATACCCATCTTTTTGTGCAAGGTATGGAATGTATTGGTGAAATCTGGAAATTCTTGGCCCCTCTCTTTCCATAGTGTGGTCCATCTCATGTACCGGTCCTCATAGTTTCCAACAAGGTAATACTATTCCTTTACTGCATCCACAAAAAATTCCCAAGTGGGATCGACCCCATATATTCCAGACTCCTCTATGGAACATTGCTCCCAGTAAGTTTCCCACCAATGTTTGACATGAGGGAGATCTTTAAAGAGTATGAAGGTGATCTTTTCTTTGTCAAAAAAATTTTGAACAGAGAAATAACCTTCTAGCAGAGTCAACCATTTTTCTAGGGATTCTGCATCTATCTGTCTTTCAAATAAAGGAATATCAAAATTAACTTGTACCTTGAAAGGCAAAGTGTCTCCAAAGTGGTTGCTTGATGAATATGCGCCTGTTTCTATCAGCAGGCATTGAAGGATGTGGGAAAAATTCTCCATCATTTCGTCCCTCTGTCGCGTTAGAGCTTGCTCAAGAAACAGACTGATATGATTGTCTGATCTGTCGTTTTTCTTTTCTTTTGCCATTGAGTTTTTCTTGGGTGTGCGAGAGCGATTTTCCTCAAGAGAGACAAACTCGAGACCCAACTTGCTATACTCAGACCTCGTCAGGGACATGCACTGATACCACTGATGCAGATTATTTTTGGCACGAAATGAGAGCGGAGATATAATAAAGAAATGCACAGAGATATCGTGTATATCCAATAATTTGATAGAAATATATCAGGATGCAACCATAAGCACAGAGATACAGTAATACATGATTTCTATTAATGAAATAAATGTACATAGACTGTAAAAAATACAGAGTGAAAGACTCGCTAGAATGGTGGCAACTTATCTCTTACAAGAGATGTGACGGCTACTCGCATTCAAAAGAATATGATTACAATGAGGCTTTGAAGGCCTTTATACAATAAAAAAGAATGCCAAAATTCTTAGACATCCAAAAACCTAACCCTAGGAGATGAAGCACCAAAAGTCATGTGGGCCCCATTTGGGTAAGTTAGTACATCAACTTCCTCGGGTCGTAACTTTGGCATACGATCTCCATTTTAGGCATATGATAGCTCATTGGAAAGGTATCATTGAGGATATTCATTTTGGGGGCTCAAGTATGCCTTCAACTATCATTTAGAACCTCTATCTTGAAAAACCTTCATTTGGGCCCTCAAAATGGCTCTGAAAGTTAAAAACTGCTAAAAATAGTAAATTGCCAAATTTGCTAGAAAACTGTTTTGAGCCAGTCGGAAAAGGTGGGTGGCCAGCGATATCCACTTGGATCAATCCTCCCTCCTTAGGAAGCAATGGTATCCATTACGTTGAGTTCCCTGGGGAGAGGGAAAAGCGTTTGCTGAATCTACATCTTTGTGAGTTGCTTGCCTTGCTGGAGACGTCGCGCTACTCAGTTTGTGGAAGTCTGTCACGAACCTGTTGAGGCTGAGGCTATTCAACAAGTCAGGATACATGAGAGGACAATGTGCAGAAGGAATCTTTGTGCTTTGCTGCAACCTTTTCGACCTGCTTCTATTGGAAAGAAGGTGTTTGGGGCGAAGCTATAGTGGTTGTAGTGTCCTTCTGTTCCCCTTTTGAACACATTGTGAAGAAGCTAAATTTTGCAGTATGAGATACTACCTTGCGACACTTTTTAGGTGGAACAGTAGTCAGAACTACCTCTGGTATTCTGTAGAGATGAACCCCCAGAGAAACAATGACACTGCGGGACCAAGACTCATAAACAACGTGGCGCTTCCACATATATGGTTGGCCCAAGAGAACACCATAGACATCTAGTGGGGAAACATCACATAATACCTCATCCTTGAAGGGTTGGATGCCATATGACAATCAACATTGCTGGCTGACACAAAGATCTTTTCCTTGGCGAAGCCACCTGATGTTGTATGGTTGTGGGTGTGGTGTTGTCAACAATCCCATCTGTTTGACGACCTCTGCTGAGATGAGGTTCTTCTGGATTCTGTTATCAACAATAAAATGCAGTGGGGTCCCCTTCACCCACATCTGTGAATGAAAAAGGTGCTCCCCCTCTTCAATATCTGTTGGTTCTTTTGGTTGAATTGTTGCGGTCACGACAATAGTAGTGGGGTCTGCGTCAATGATCTATCCTTTACCGGTATTTTCAGAATCAGATTCTAAATCAGGGTTTGGCTCCTTGTCTTTAATCTCAGACACCAATGACTGCTTTGAGCGACATTCATCGGTGTTGTGCTAGGGGCTTTTGTGGAAATCACACCATTTTCCGGTGTCCTTCTTTGTCTTCCTGTGACCCTTCTTTTCCTTTGTCTTGGACTGGTTTTCGAGAGACTACTTTTTAGGGCTGTCTTTGTCATACTTTGGTTGTTGTAGATTTGCAGACCCGAATTCCCATTTGTTCTGGCGCTTAAATTTCTGCTCAATTTTAACAGCATATCGATAAGCAGCACCGAGTGATGAGATGTCTAGAAAATCCATTTCAATTTGGATGTATCTGTGTAGAGCCCCACGGTATTTCAGAACCAAATGTCACTCGGAGTCTTTGATACCCAGATTGGTGTGCAAGGTATGGAAGGTATTGGTGAACTCTAGAACATTTTGGCCCCTCTCTTGCCGCAGTGTGGTCCATCTCATGTACTGGTCCTCATAGTTGCCAACAAGGTAATACTGTTCCTTTACCGCATCCACAAAAAAATTCCAAGTGGGATCGACCCCATATATTCTAGACTCCTTTGTGGAACTTTGCTCCCAGTAAGTTTCCCACCAATGTTTGACATGAGAGAGATCTTTAAGGAGTGCGAAGGTGATCTTTTCTTTGTCGGAAATATTGTGAACAGAGAAATAACCTTCTAGCAGAGTTAACAATTTTTCTAGGGCTTCTGCATCTATCTGTCCTTCAAATACATGAATATCAAAATTAACTTGTACTTTGAAAGGCAAGGTGTCTCCAAAGTGGTCGCTTGATGAAGATGCACCTATTTCTATCGGTAGTCATTAAAGGATGTGGGAAAAATTCTCCATCATTTTGTCCCTCTGTCGTGTGAGAGCTTTCTCAAACAACAGACTGATAGGATCGTCTGCTCCATCATTTTCATTTTCTTCTGCCATTGAGGGTTTCTTGGGTGTGCGAGAGTGATTTTCCTCAAGAGAGCCAAGCTCGAGACCCAAATTGTTATACTTAGACCTCGTCAGGGACATGCACTAAAAAAAATGACCAAGAACAACCTGCTCTGATACCACTGATCCAGATTATTTTCGGCACGAAATGAGAGTGGAGATATAATAAAGAAACGCATAGAGATACCGCATATACCCAATAATTTGACAGAAATATATCAGAGATGCAACCATAAACACATATATATAGTAATACATGATTTCTATTAATGAAAGAAATGTACAGAGACTGTAAAAAATACAGAGTGAAAGACTCGCTAGAATGGTGGCAGTTTATCTCTGACAAGAGATGTGACGGCTACTTGCATTCACAAGAAGATGATTACAATGAGGCTCTAAAGGCACTTTTACAATAAACAGGAATGCCAAAAGTCCTGGACATCCAAAAACCTAACCCTAGGAGATGAAGCGCCAAAAGTCATGTGGGCCCCATTTGGGTAAGTTAGTACATCAACTTCTAGGGGTCGTAACTTTTGCATACGATCTTCGTTTTAGGCATATGATAGCTCATTGAAAAGGTATCATCGAGGAGATTCATTTTTTTGTCTCAAGTATTCCTTCAACTATCATTGAGAACCTTGATCCAAAAAAAACCTTCATTTGGGCTCTCAAAATGGCCTTGAAAGTTAAAAACTGCTAAAAATAGTAAATTGCCTAATTTGCCAGAAAACTGTTTTGAGCCAGTCGAAAAAGGTTGGTGGCCACCGATATCCACCTGGATCAATCCTCCCTCCTTAGGAAGCAATGGTATCCATTACGTTGAGTTCTCCGGGGAGAGGGAAAAGCGTTTCCTGAATCTGCATCTTGGTGAGCTGCTTGCCTTGCTGGAGACGTCGCGTTGCTCAGTTTGTGGAAGTCTGTCATGAACCTGTTGAGGCTGAGGCTGTTCAACAAGTTAGGCTACATGTTCCTATTTCTATTGGCAGGCATTGAAGGATGTGGGAAAAATTCTCCATCATTTCGTCCCTCTGTCGCGTCAGAGCTTGCTCAAGCAACAGACTAATATGATTGTCTGATATGTCATTTTTCTTTTCTTTTGACATTGAGGGTTTCTTGGGTGTGAGAGAGCGATTGTCCTCAAGAGAGACAAGCTTGAGACCCAACTTTCTATACTCAGAACTTGTCGGGGACATGCACTGATACCACTGATGCAGATTATTTTTGGCATGAAATGAGAGTGGAGATATAATAAAGAAATGCACAGAGATATCGCGTATATCCAATAATTTGACAGAAATATATCATAGATGCAACCATAAGCATAGATATATAGTAATACACGATTTCTATTAATGAAAGAAATTTACAGAGACTATAAAAAATACAGAGTGAAAGACTCGCTAGAATGGTGGCAGCTTATCTCTTACAAGAGATGTGACGGCTACTCACATTCACAAGAAGATGATTACAATGAGGCTTTGAAGGCCTTTATACAATAAAAAATAATTCCAAAAGTCCTAGACATCCAAAAACCTAACCCTAGGAGATGAAGCGCCAAAATTCATGTGGGCCCCATTTGGGTAAGTTAGTACATCAACTTCCCGGGGTCATAACTTTTGCATACAATTTCCGTTTTAGGCATATGATAGCTCGTTGGAAAGGTATCATCAAGGAGATTCATTTTGGGGGACCAATTATGTCTTTGGCTATAATTGAGAATCTCTATCTCGAAAAACCTTCATTTGGGCCCTCAAAATGGCCTCGAAAGTTAAAAACTGCTAAAAATAGTAAATTGCCAAATTTGCCAGAAAACTGTTTTGAGCCAGTCGAAAAAGGTGGGTGGCCACTGATATCCACGTAGATCAGGGTGAGATTCCTTATGTATGCGGGTATGCTTCTTGAAGTGAGAGCTTCTCTTTCCTCCTTTAGCATGAGCATCTAGGGCTTGATCTTCATCCCTTAATAGTACCGCTTCTCAGTTAGCTACTCTTGCTTCTTCTTGAACACATTCTTCCCAAAGACTGTCAAATTGTAGTTTCTCCTTTCTGGCACAAATGGTTTTGATGAATGCATCCCAAGGTCTTGTGATACCATTAAGAGCTGTCATTATAATTTAATCTTCATCTAGGTTATCTCTAATTTCTTCTAGTTGTTCCTTGAATTGAGAGATCCTAGAGAAATAATCATGAACTGTTTCTCCTTTCTACATCTTTGTGTTCTTGAGTTGGGTTCTCAAGTTCATATTCCGGTTAATGTTCCTTCCTTCATACAAACTAGTTAGGGCATCAATCATTTCTTTTGGAGTATTCTTAGATACCACTTGAGGGATCAAGTGATCTTTAATAGAGTCTGCAATGATTCTTTTGGACCTAACCATATCCTTCTGGTACTTTTCTTTAGTTGTAGCATCTGCAGGTTCTGGTAAATTTTCCTTGATGAATATTGCAAGCTAATTCTCTTCAAGAATGAGTGCAATCCTATATTTCTAGGAACAAAATTTTTCCACACCTTATAACTTGTCAACAAGTTTGGTGCTTGCAGACATCTTGATGTGGAGTTGGGAAAATGACAAAAAATTGAAAATTCTCAGAAATTAAATCTAAACTTACCAGGAGGTGTGCTTTGCTGAGGCGAGTAGGCTGGTGTAGTCAGTTTTCTAAAAATCCAAATTTTACCCCTTGAAACTAGGCTTGCGTAAATCTGGACTGGTAGTAGTTCTGGTTTCCTAGTTTTCTGGTTCCAACAAAAAACTAGGGTTTCACTTCCCAGAGTTTTTGGTCACAGAAAAGGTGCGCTCAATCTTCCAATAGGTTCGCTAGGCTAGGGCACACTTCCCTAGGTGTTTTTTAGGCTGAAATTCTTATCCAACAAAAAGCCCTAATTTTCTTGTACGACAACAATGATGTTTTTGCTTATCTAGTGAAAGGCGCTCTCTTCAGCTTAGCTTTGATACCATGTTAACTTTTAGATTATCTATTAAGTTTCTTTTCAATTTACTAGATAACAATATCATAGATAGGATCACTGAGAGAAACACAATCACAAGATATACACCATTTATCTTGGGAAACCCTCATGGGGAAGAAAACCCAACAAAAAATTCCTTAATATAGATTGCCAATACGATGCCAATATAAAAGACCAAACACTAGAGAATAACCAAGACTGAGCAATGTGCCTCTCTCTTCCTTCTTCTCCCAACTACAACTATCTCCAAACTTGCACACTTGTTGAGTGACTTGAGTGAATGAGATAGTGAGGCGCCTTCCACTCTTATTTATACTAGATGGCATGCACTAGGGTGGTTTCTCTTCACTGGGCAGGGCCGACCTCTTCACTTAGTGGCTAAAACCACTTTAATTAGGCCTGGGGTCTCACTTCTTAATTAGCAACATATAATTATGGTTTGACCAATCCAAAAAAGGGGATTTGGTCTAATACAAATCCTGACATGATCAATCCACAAAAGGTGATTGATCTTTAAGACAATAACTCAATAATAAGTAGAATATTCTTTGCAGTTACAATATTTCAACAATTGTTGCTCCATCATCCTCGAAAACATATCATATTTGTGAGGGTATTGCTATATAATGGTAGAATGATTTGATGTGTAGATATTGTGCCTTCATGGATTTCTCCCCTCACATGCTGACTATCTGGATTGCCAAGTATGACATTCCTTTAACATTGGTACCTGACACCATTCACCATGCAATAGATGAGTGACCATATAATAATATTGAAATAAAATTTCAAAACCACTCATTTGAACCTATAGAACTAAAACATTATCTAAGTGAGAGTTCATATGTGCTTCCCTGAGTTTAGTTCCTGGTTCCTCTACTCTTGGTCAAAGTACTATGTTCTTGATGGATTTTGCCAATGTTCCAGATCTTAATCCTAAAAATGTGAATAATTGGTGAGGAATCTATGAAATTATATAACTGTGAAGTTGTATATCTCGTAAATACCTTTCCAACGGTATAAGGAATGTGTGAAACAAAAATTGAGTCAAAATTTACGACCAAAATATGAAAGGCATTTTTGTAGGGTTCTCCTCCATGTCAACAAGTTAAGCACAAACTCTCCTTTGTATTGGCACAATGAGCACGAACTCTCCTCTGTATCATCCAATCAAGCACAAACTCTCCTTTGTATCAACAATTTAAGCATGATCTCTCCTCTATATCATCATGATGAGCACGAACTGTCCTCTGAATTGACAAGTTAAGCATGAAATCTCCTCCATGTCGACAAGTTAAGCACAAACTCTCCTTTGTATCTACATGTTGAGAACAAACTCTCTTATGTATCTGCAAGTTAAGCACAAACTCTCCTTTGTATCAACAAGTTAAGCATGAACTCTCCTATGTTTTGGCATGATGAGAATGAACTCTCCTATGTATTGACATGATGAGAAAGAAATCTCTTCTATAGCAACACAAATAGAAAATTTTCTAAGTGTCATTTTTACAGGCAAGAAACAATAAGATCTTGAGTTCAAAAGTCCATAAATTTCTCATACAATGTCCAATTGAGGCACCATTTTTTTCATTGTGGAGATCACAAGGAGGGGATTCTAGTGAGAGACCTTACAACTTCATTTAAGCATTTGAGGAGATTCATGTTCAATGAAGGTCACACTTAATGAGGCTTACTTGATGAGAAATACTCAACTATCATTCTTGCGCTTCTGAACTTTGGATTTTGATTCTGTCAATTATGTTGGAATCATAATCCTGTAAAACATACATCTATCTTGTTTCGTGAGTGAAAAATCCACTTTGACCAGTACCCAAAGTTGCAAGAAAATACATTTTTTAACGAAAGTTTAGACCCCATTCTCACTACCTCTTTGCTTGTATTCTGTTCCACCAATTCTTATGTTATCTGTGTTGTATATATTCTTAATTCATCCAATGGAGCTGAGTTCATCTGTTAGTGGTTCATAAACATAATCCTGTGAAAACAACCAATTGATGTTTGGAGTGATTAACATTGTTTAGGAGCTGGGAGGACCTATTCTCCTCTAAGATGAAATTCAGAGCCATCGTGAGTCTTATATATGATACAACCAACCCACCTAATGATATATGACACTTTCATGCCCATGCTTAGTCATAGAATCAAGAAGGCGTAAAACATGCATGATGACATGGTATGTGTAATGAAAGTTGTTGGTGACACACAGACTTAATCACAACTGCAACATAATGTATATTAATAAAGGTAGAAAATCAATTGTGAGTGATCCAGTCAAGAATGGAGGGATTAATCACTTGAAACTATAGGAATATGATTAGTGGGCGTAGAGAGAATGATCTAATCTAGAGGAACTTGGGAGAGGCTTCGCAATGAAAGCATCCTACTGATGCGGTCTATGTCGGAGATAAAATATAATATCATTGTCGATACACCCAATGTGGATTAGGGGTTGACATATTTCCACTAGAATACCAACAACAGAAGAGGGAAACTCACGGGCAAGCGGTGTATCAAAGAGAGAGAGATGAACCTCACCGATACACTATGTATTGGAGAGAAAGAAATTAGCCTTGTCGATACATGATGTAACAATGAAAATGATATGAATGTCATGGATACACCATTTATCGACAAATATGAGATGAATGTCGCGGATACACCATGTATCAAAAAAGATGAAAGATCGATCGTTTGTGTATTGACGGTCAAGGATTGATGGTGTCAGTGTGTCAGCGAAAAAATCACTAACTCACCGATACTGGATGTTAACTCACCGATACTGGATGTATCAATGAGGACAATATTAACCCTTCAATATAGCTAGAATCAAATGGTTAGAAGTTAGGAAAAATTTAAGTGAAAGTTCAAGAAATTATATCAGTGAAGAAAAACCTAAGTCATCGATATGGGCTGTATCGACGGAGGAAGAAGGATGTTTGTCAATACAACCTGTATTGGTGAGGGAAAGAGAATTATCACCGACATGTAGTTACATAAGATATGCTCACCAACCAACATGCAAGGATAAAAATTGATTTACCACTATGTTAAGTCATTTTCCGATTGCTATCATAATATTCCAAAAATAGTTCTGATTTATCTTCAAGAGGACCTTCCAATTTAGCTCAGGAGCTAGGAAAGACATGCAAGTTGATTCATACATGTTTCCAGTGCAAAGGTGTTGCCTATATGAGCTAAACGGAGGTGAGGCATCTAAATGTCATCAAATATGATTAGGAATTCTAAGAGAAACATAAGTTAGAGAATGAATAGTCTCTATTGGAAATGACGACGAGGAATTAAAGAGAGCACTTGCATTCAAAATTAGAATATGAACTTAGCCCAAAACCTACTACAATTGAAAAAAATGAAAATGATGATTAAACATAATCAATTAGGAAGAAAGGGTATATGGAAAAAGAGATGAAGAATGTGAGTGTTTCCAGTAGCATTAAGAATGTTTATGCATCCTAACACAGCAAGTAGTTTGCAGCCTCTTGAAAAGACTAAACCTTGTGAAAGATTATATGCATATCATTTCGTTTAGATGGGATTCAATGCTAGTGCTGGTTGAGAATTGCATCTCACATATGATTTTCTAAATACCACTAGCTTATATTTTCATCCTTGTGCCTCAAGAAGTAAGGATTGGAAAGAGATTCATTTGTTACTCATCAGATTGCTTTGCTCCAGCCATGCGGGATCTTCACCCACTCTCTACCTATTCCAACTCTAAAACTTATTCTACAGTGTAGAATGCTCATCTCATCACAAATCCAAATCAAGAATATGATATCAACTAGGTATGAATACCTACATGGACAAACCATTTAAGACATAAGGTTGATTTCATCCAAAAAATTCCCAGAATTGAATAGGGTTTAAGAGAATCATGTGCAAAAAATAAAAGAAATCCTAATTCCAAACACAGGTTCATGAATAAAGTCCTTGGTTGACGTGTCTCACAATCATGTCAATTTTTTTTGAAACCATTCATTTTCCTTGAGCCATGTCCTTCTCTATAGGTGAGAAAAAAAATTCAATGAGAGAGGTCCGCATGCATACAAAAAACAATCATAAAAAAAACTAGAGACCAATGATGTGATTTGATTTATTATCCATTTTCAAAAACAAATGTTTAACCAGTTAGCAAATCTGAATAACACAATGTTGACTAAGATACTTTCCTCATGTTTGTTGAGATCTCACAACATAAACCATAAATAAATCCTATATATGGGTTGGCATGGGACACTAAATAAAAAATATAATGCTTTGATAAAATAGGGAACCATACATGTTGGGATGCATGAAATAAAATCCTAAATCTTACCAGTTCCTATTGCCAAGATCTCAATAGAAAGTTGGAGTCAACTTGGTTTGGATACTTGTCTATTGACTAGAAGTTCCCTTTCGGGAAGAAAATGAATTTGTCTGTGATGACCACGAGTTTTTCCCCAAAGTAGTGCATTTGAGAACCATTTTGTTGATCAATGTCTTAGAGGTTAGAATTCATTGTTCTTGAGTCATAATGCTCTTTCCCAACAACACGTGATACTTATGTGAGCAAATGTGCAACCTACTATATGGTTCGTGTTTTGTGTGCTTGGTTGAGTTTTGAAAGATTATTCTCGATGAGACTTCCCAACAATTTGAAAACCAGTGCCTTTAAGAGCTCCGTTGAGAGTTTCATGACTTGGCTCATATGTATTTGCCATTCAACAGTTGAAAATTCCAATTCTAAAAGAAAAAAAAATGTCATGATGTGAAATCCCTAGTGATATAAAGATAAAGGAAACCAGACCAGTGAACCTCATGAGAAAACCAGGATAAGACCATATCAAGAGAAAACCAACAAAAACCATTAAGTCATTCCAAGTCAAGATATTGCATTTGATTATTCAAAGAGTAGAGAAATAGAATGGGAAATCAAATCAAGAAGGTTAAATTAGAGTCAAGAGAGATTCAAAAGATACCTTCAAACTTCAACAAGCACGAAAACATTGTAATTCAGGATACAAAATTCATTTACGGAAGCCATCTAATTTGAAATATACTATGTAGGTCCCTCATAATGGACAATTCATGATGATCAAAAGAGGAATTTTATCTGTTTGAACTCACATGACCAACGAGTAGATATTTTTTTTGTCACCCAAGATGATCAAGAAAAGTATTTGTCCTTAAAATTCAAACTTAGAAGCTTGTGGTGCAATAGACAACATTAAAGTGTTTGTGTGTAGTGCTCTGTAACCCTCATTGTTTCCAAGATGCTCATAATAGTCAAAGGGAAACTGAATCTTGATGCTATGTTACTACAGATACATGCTAGAGATGAAATACACTATTTCTTTTCCCAATAAATGAAAACAACCTTTAAGGTTGGGAAATGAATACATGTATCGAAATTCTTAAGCACAACCTCTTCATAGATAAACAAACACTGGGTGATTATACTTAACATACACCATCATGAATGGATTAAGGTATGGTGATCACAATATTCTATAAGTTTTTGAATTTCTTCTGACCAAATCTATGATCTACCTCTTACATTCTTGAAATTAGCTCCATCATGAAGGGTTTAATCCTATAGAAAATCATACCTGCTAAGAAGGTTTGTAACCATATTTTAACTCACCAATATTTGTTTCAAGAACCAAGAGAATGGACCCAAGATACCATCACATCGATATGGTGGTCCAGAATATTTTGGAAGAAACATAGCCATCAAAATATTGGTCAATAGGGCTTGCACAACCATTGCATAGTATGAACAACAAGGCCATGAATAGATGATATGATTCCTTCCGAAGTCCTTGGAGACATTTCTCCAATGCAATCATCGAAGGTGGAAATATTTCAAGAAAGATTTCTCCAACCAGGTTTCCACCTTCTCCAAACTGCAAAGTATACTACAACATATGCGTTTTTAGAAGCTTAGGATCGTAAGTTGTCCAACTATCAAAATTATACTACAACATATGCCTTTTTAGCAGCGAATGCTACTGAAGCAGATGAATCTTTCAGTTGAACTTTCTCAAAGGATTCTGCATATGGTTTCCTCATGAAGATGAATGAAAAACAAAGTTAATCCAATCTCAATTAAACAACAAAATGACAGGCATAAAATAAAAAGAAGAAATATTTTATGTAAAAAGAAACTAAGACTAAATCAATCCATCTTGATCTGCAACCTAAACTAATAACAATTGGTGTATTTTATTCAATAAGCCAAAATCTATGCTACCCAAGAAAAAATGGAAAGCAAACATCTAAAGTATGCAAGCATAAATGAAGTAAAAGAACTATGCTACTCCTATTCCTACTCTATCCTACATTGGATGAAGCAGTGCTAAGTGAAAGCATAGTGCCAATGTAGCCATTCAATCAACTCCAAATATGCAACCACATGTTCATCAAAAGTCAATAGAAAAAAAAAGGAGTAGTGAGAAATCAAAGTTAGGAAGAATTGAATCAAGCGAATCTCTACCCAACACATTAAATTTGACAACATTATTACTCATGGTAAATGTAGACACGTAGGATTATTCCAACCAAGCTTCGATTCCATCCTAAAATTTACAATGACTACCATAGGACTGGTGGAAGGAATTTGAATATGGTTGACATACCTGATGAGACCCATAAATGAAATTTGCATGCAATGTATCATGTGGGAGAGTCTCAATATGGGTGTTATCATACATTCTAGAGGTCAAAGTAAGATAATGAGAACCTGACATAACTATCGATTGACATCGAAGTGCCTCATTATCTAGGCAAGTACCCCTAGGTACACATTTTACATAGCCCACATGCTGAGAGGAGAAATGATATCTTCTACTTTGAGGGAAACATTGAGTGAAAGATGACTCCAAGACTTCTCTTATAACATCATCAAAATCATGTGAGGAGTGTTAGAGTATTGAGACATAATCCAAGGACAAGTGGTGCATCTGCTCTTGAAGATTGACATATGATTTTGGAGCATATTTAGATGACAATATTTCTTGGATCAGCTCAATGTTTTCTATGTCTTGTATGGTGATGGACTGTTCATTTGATATGATTTATTCATGGAAATCTAAAAACCTTTTACACTCTGCATACCTTATATTTTATGTTGTTAACAACTACGCATTGAGATTATAAATTTTAGATTTCAAAGTATCGATAAATGATATATTAATGCTCACATTTAATCCTGGAATACAAAAATAATCATTTAAAATAGGGTTATCATGATCAAATTGTGACTTAGCATGTTTTGAAAATTTAAATTGCAAAGGAATTTCAACACTATGCATTCTAGATGGACTGTCATTAAGAACGAGTCTTTGATCAATCAAAGCTTGGAAATATTATTGTTCTTTCTTATCATGTAGTATTTCATTGTGAGAAAAGTGTGAAGATTCTACTGAATGATAGGCTGGTGAATGCTCACGTGAGAGATCATTATCAAACAGATTTGCTAAAGATAATAGAGATCTTCAGACTCTGAAAATAATTGGATTTTTGCAATAGGAGATACGTCACAAACCAAAGCATACTCATGATTCTCTAAAGGGGATACACTAGATTGTTCCCACTTTGGATCTAAGGGGTTTATGATTTCTGATAAATATTCCCCCATAGTTATGATAGAGTGCTGATTTGAGATCATGTACCCCCCATCATTCATTGTCAGATCATGATTTTCTATGAAGGACATAGTTGTTACTTTTCCCAATTCCAAATTATCATTCAAATCTACAATAACTTGGTCAATTGATCTTTCATTCAATATAGATTTGACATCATCTACTGAAACAGTTTCCTGAGATGGTTCTATGAAATCAGATTGCAGAATATTAGATATCTGAGGATAGGATTGAATGGTCTCTAGGTTTGAAACTATTTCATTGGGATAAGAGGTGACTGGATGTTCATCCTGTAGATATGAATCTTGCGAATGAGAGATAATTTGATTATTTAGATCATACCCTTCAGAAGCAGAGCCGAGGTATGAAAAACAATCAAAGATTTCTTGGTTCGAGGGTTTGTCTCTTTTAGGAAATCTACAGTAGATCTGGATGACTCTTTGAAAGAAATCATCCACAGGTTCATTTGTGAGCCTACATATTTATTCAACTTCATTAAAGAGTTATTCATAAACATAATCTACATGAGTAGTGATAAATAATTGCATGAATTGTTTCTAGCTATGTATAGATTTCATCGGTAATGTCCTAAACCAAGCTTTAATCCATCCTTCAAATGTGAGGATAAATGAGCGACATATTTCATTGTCTCGAACAATCTTAATATTTGGTCATGCAATATTAAATTGATTTATATGTGTGAATGCAAAGACATGCCCTTCACCATTGAATTTTGAGTTTGAAAAGAGATTAACTGTCTCAATTGAGATGCCTCCTGAGGGTCTTGGAATATTCAAAGGGTTATCCCATACAAATATATGAAGAGGAACCGAGGGATGATTAAATTTTTTTAATTGAAATGAGTCCACATGGGCAGGCTTGTCATCCAACTCTCCTTTTAGCACCAATTCTATTGATGCGAGAAAAATTCCCTTTATCAATAGCAAGGGTTACCCTTGGTAAGAAGTCCCAATTAGACCTATCACCATTTTGAGTAGGGAAGCCATCCATATTTTGGCTCGACAACCATTTTTGGTTTTGGGTTTATCGATTGCAGCTTGGTCCACTGACAAAGGTTTTCTAAGCTAAAGAATGAAATGCAACTAATCTAAGATGCATGCATCCAGATGGAAAAGTTAACTAGAAAGTAAACATAGAACTAGACATGCTCTTGTCAATGGCATGAGAAATAGTTCAAATATAACATAAACAAGAATATGAATAAATAACTACAAACACAAAATAGTATAGCATTTAAACAATCATTTGCAGTTCTATGCCCACGAATTTAGACAAATATTCACTGAAGAACCGAAATAAGAATGCAACAAACATACACAAGAATAGTCTACAATATGAAGTACATTCTTACACAACCAAAGTGCTGAGAAAAATTCAAAGGAATAGTCAACAATACGTCCAACATGAGAATAAGAGTTCTTTGGAAAATAACTTGTACAAACATGCTTCTCCTCATTAAAAGTTTCAATAATAGTACATGAAATATCAAAGGGACAAAATCCCTTTCCTTGGATACAATCCCTGTATTTATTTATATTCAAATTGACTCTTGGCCTTTCTCCTTCCCCCATGACCTTTCATTTACAAACTTTTTCCCCTATCCTCTTTGTAATGATGATAGAACAAAGACAACATAAATGTGTATAATTTAATATATTATATAAAGTTACATTTCAAATATGTCTTTTAGTGTTGGTGGGCCATCATAGATTTGAGCTATTGTGCACCTCACCCACTGTGAAAACTGGTTTGGACATTGGGGAACTCCTCTCCCTCCAAGTTTGATATTCAGCCATCATGGGATTCAAAATTCTTCTTCGGATATTTAAGTCTAATCCCCTTTCGCTGCTCCTCTATTACCGCGACAACTATTGTTGTTGTTGTTGCTTCATCATCCTCAGTAGTAGATAGTATTTGTGAGGGTATTGCTATATATTGGTATATTTCTTTGATGTGTAGCTACTGTGCCTTCATGGTTTTCTCCCTTCACATGTTGCCTATCCGAATTTCTAAGTATGACCTTGCTTTAGCATTGGTACCTAACACCATTCAACACACAATAGATGAGTGACCATAGAATAATATTGAAATAAACTTTCAAAACCAATCATTTGAACCTATAGAAATAAAAAAATAGCTAAGTGAGAGTTCATATATGCTTCCTTGAGTTCGGTTCCTGGTTCCTCTACTCTTAGTCGAAGTATTGTGTTGTCCATGGATTTTGTCAATGTGCCAAATCTTAATTCTAAAACTTTAAACAATTGGAGAGGAATCACTGAAATAATCTCACTTTCAAGTTATAGCTCTCGGAAATACCTTTCCAATGTTATAAGGAATGCATGAAACTGATATCAAAGTAAAAAGTTATGACCAAAATATGAAAGACAATTTTGCAGGGTTCTCCTCCATATCGACAAGTTAAACATGAACTCTCCTCTGTTTTTGCACGATGAGCATGAACTCTCCTCTGTATCGACAAGTTAAGCATGAACTCTCTTTTGTATTGGAAATTTAAGCATGAACTCTCCTCTGTATTGACATGGTGAGCATGAACTCTCGTATGTATTGGAAAGTTAAGCATAGACTCTCCTCCATGTCGACAAGTTAAGCACAAACTCTCCTTTGTATCGACATATTGAGCACAAACTATCATATGTATCGACAAGTTAAGCACACAATCTCCTCTATATCTAAAATTTAAGCATGAACTCTCAACTCTCCCCTATATCGACACCATGAGCACAAAATCTTCGTTGTATCGGCACGATGAGAATGAACTTTCCTATATAGGAAGACAAACCGAAAAATTTCAAGTGTGCTTTTTATCGGTAAGAAACAACAAAAGCTTGAGATCAAAAGTCCGTAACTTTCTCATATGATATCTAATTGAGGCGCCATTTTTTTCAACATGGAGAGCACAAGGAGGGGCTTCTACTGAGAGACCTTACAAATTCATTCAAGAATTTGAGGAGATTCATGTTTAATGAAGGTCATAGTTAATGAGTCTTGCTTGACGAGAAATCCTTGGTGATTGTTTTGGAATTTCTAGACCTCCAATTTTGATTCTATCAATGGTATTGGAATCATAATCTTGTAAAACATACATCTGGTCTATTTCGAGAGTGAAAAATTGACTTTGACTAGTACCCAAAATTGTAATAAAATACATTTTTAAATGAAAATTTGGACCCCGCTCTCACTACTGCTTTTCTCAAATTCCATTCCATTAGTTCCTGTTTTATCTATGTTGTATAGGATCTTAATTCATCCATTGGATATGCGGTCATCTGTTAGTGGCTCATAAATATAATCCCTTGAAAACAACCAATTGATGTTTGGAGCGCTTAACATTGTTTAGGAGTTGGGAGGACTGGTTCTCCTCTAAGATGCAATTTAGAGCTAGTGTGAGTATTATATATGCTGCAATTAACCCACTTGAAAATAGATGACATTTTCATGATCATGGTTAGTCATAAAATCAAGAAGGTGAAAAATGTGCATGTTGGTATGGTATGCATAATGAAATCTACTGGTGGCACAAAAACTTAATCATGGCTGCAACATAATGTATATTAAGAAATGTAGGTAATCAATAATTAGTTATCCAATCATGCATGGAGGCATTAATTGATTGAAACCATAGTAATATAATTAATGGGTGTAGCGATAATGATCCATGTTGGAGGAACTTGTGAGAGGCTTCGAGATGAAA